>VDFB02040177.1:0-39827 GCA_007258455.2 Sequoia sempervirens | reverse complement strand
GTCAAATTGCCTGAGGATTTTGATGTTAATCAATTGAAAGCACCCTCCAAATAGCTTAAAAAAGAAATAGAACAAGTGATTTCCCTAACTCATCATATGAAGAACCTTCAGCAAACACTTCTTGACATGCAAAGGGGAACATCAAAACAATATTTGATCCAAGACATTTGTCCATATCCTTTTGATCAAGATATCCATATAATCCATTTTCCCAAGCATTGTGAATTCTTGAAATATGACAAATACAATGGGAAAACTGATCCAATTGATCATGTGAGGGAATTTAGAACCATGAGTCTTCAATTTTATCATGAAGAAACTTATTTGATGAGATTATTCCCAAGAAGTATAGGTGGACAATGCCTTGAATGGTTTTCAAAACTTGCACCACCCATCAAAACCTTTGAAGAGTTGGTAAACAATTTCATCACCCAATATTCTTATAAAATTCAACATAACATAACAATTAAGGACCTTTGCAACTTGAAACAAAAAAAGGGTGAATTGTTCCTTGTATTCTTGCAAAAATGGAGAAGGTTATTCGCAAGATATTCTCATCCTGTACCTGAAAAAGAAAAGATAGAAATCTTTATCGATAACCTAAATGACGATATGAGCTACAGATTGGAATTGCAATGTCCACCCACAATCGAAAAACTGATTGAAAATGGGATTAAAATCGAAGAAGCTTTGGTCAAAAGAGGAGTCATAAAAATTTACAATGAAAACAACACATCAAACTCCTCTAACAATTACAACAACAATGACAAACCAGAGTTTTGGCAACGATACAAGAACCTGGGTAACAATGAGGACACAACTAAAAACCAAAATACAAAACCCGTCTTCAACTTGATAGTAGTGGCCACCAAAACTAATCAAAGCAATAATCCATCGAATTGTTAGTTCTCAAAAATGTTGGTTTGAAACCACAAGAGGTTGCCAAGCTCTTGATACGTTTTTGGCTAACGTACAAGGCCAAATGATATATTTGAACCTTCTTCTCTTCAGGTTCTGCCAGACCTAGGTGGGTATACCTATGCAAATGGAGTGGACTTAAATTGTGGGTTTCCTACTTAAGCAATCTATCCACAATGGCAATTGGAAGTGGAGAGATGCAAACCTATTTGGTATAAATTGTATAAGCAATATCAAGGTGGAGTTTATGAATATGTTCAGTTAATAGATGCAAGGTTTTGAAAATAAATTGGTTAAAACTAAATGATGAAAAGGATAAGACCAGTGCCTTGTTGGGTAGATGGAGTCGAATGAAGATCTTGAATATGTGACCTATATTGGCAATAACTCAAACTGTATGGCACACTGATATTGGTTTATAACTTGTATAAACATGCAGGTAAATGATTGAAAAACTCTACTTTAAGGATCCAACTGACACAACCAGGTTATTTATAATCTATCAAAAGGATTTAATCTTTACTTGAAAGAACCAATTGAGTAAATTATGCACGAACACATATAATACCAGACTGGAGATAGATTGACAACCCTAATTATATGGCTCTTCTTATTGATCCAATTAACACTTCTAGATTATTGTGATTGACTAGAAGGATATTTAATTCCTTCGGGGAAACCAATTAATCACACCACACAAATACAACAAATGTGCATTAATAAATTGAATATATACTTGATATATCAATTTAAATAACAAAGAAGCATTAAAATGGAGACAACCAAATAATTGAATAATTCCAACAAATAGTTGATACCAAGATTAGGCCGCAAAATTAGATATCTTCCATTGAATTCTTCAAAAATTATACATGCATCATGGTCTTTTGAAATGTAAGCATTATATCTATCCCTATTCACCTGTTACGTTCTCCTCTATCTAATCTAAAAATGATCTCTTTTGGTCTTGGTCTCTCTTATTTATACGAGAGGCAACAAGCTTCAGATCAAAGGACATGTCTTTTGATAACAAAACATAATTTGAAATTAAACATAACTAAAGGAACTTAACAATAAACATGTGTGTTAATCCATTAATCTCCAATTAAAATCCCATGGTCACCTAAGACTTGTTCAAAGCTTTTACTATATGATAATGCCTCCTCATGATGCTCATAATCAATCTTCATCAGAGCCCAAATATTTCTCTCGCCACTTATTAATTTTTAGATCACTCAGCCATTTGAATTCTTCTACAGATGCAAAGTTTGTGAGATGAATTTTCCATCTATTATCTAGGATATTTCTGACATCCACCACGAACTTTGTGTATCCACTGTCCAGTATGACAATCCCATCAAGTAAAGTATGATTTTTTTTTTAGATTAATCTCCCCATCATCCTATACACGTGTTAAGCATTTAGGAATCATTTTATCAAATTCTTTTCTCCATTCATTCATTCCTTTTAACTGATTATCATCTTTGAAGATTGAAGGGATGAAGATGTATTTAATAGAGTCAAATGCAATCCTCCTATTCTCTGCTTTCTTCCTCATATCTACCAAATACTTATACTCCTCAATTACACCCTTTACCATTTCCTTTGTCAATTTGAGTCTTGGTGGGGCATCTGGATCCCTTTGTGTGGCTTTGCACATAGTAGTCAGTATGTGATAGGTTGGTTGTCATCTCTTCTGGAGCTCTTCAAGGATAGGGGAGTTAGTATCTATCTGATCCAAAGCTTTAATCAAATCGCTAAAGCTTTCATCTAATCCACCTATCTTCTCCTTCAATATCCCAATTCTATGCTTCAATATCTTCCTTAGAATCTCCATGATATGTTTCTTAACATCCTCCATGTTATGTTTCTTTTGTTTAGCAATTTCATCTTTCAATTGTTGTATTTGTGGATCCTCTTCCTAGAGAGATGGGTGATAGACAATTAACTCATCCCCTCTTACTATGGTGACCTATTGCAACTGTTGTTTTAGCTTCACATTATCAATAAACAATTTGTTCACCTCATCATTTGACAATTTTAATCTCTTCTCATATTCTTTAATCTTCTTTTCCATATTTTCTACCACATCTTTAGTGAACATTGCAAAATGCATGGTTATAGTTGCAACGTTTGTGGGAGTTGTGTATTTCATTATTCTCACCATAGCCGACCTCCTCATTTCTTGCACTACATCCAAGAGTCGAGGCTTCCTTGTGTTTTTCTATTTTTTCCACAGAGCAAGTGTTTGGGTAGTTGGAATATACCTTGTTCCTAAGACACCTTCCTTTGAATCAAATTCTGCTACTAACATAGGATCATCCTGTGCTCTGATTTGATCTACAAGAAACACTTTGGATAGCTCCATCCTTGGAATAATCAACATATCACTTTTCAATACTAGTTTTCTTGCCTCTTGCGGGGTGACATTGATGCTATCAACGTTTAATTATACAAATGTATGAGCCTGGATCTTAGCCTACTTTGATTCATCAAATTCTATAAGATTGATTTTCAATCTTTCATCAAATTGTTTTAACTTCATCTTAATCCAACATTCCTTAAATTCATTGGTATGGATAAAATCATCATCTTCCATAAACCTTAGAGAGTCTAGTACCCTCTCATCCTCTTGAGTTTCATCAGCTCCCTCATCTGAAAGCCCAATCTTAGGATCATGAGTCTCTTGACCTTTTTTTTTCTCTACTACCTCCTTCATTTCAGTTAGAGCTATGACTATTTCTTCTTCTTCGTTATCACTTGAGCCATAATGAACCAATGACTCGATCTTCTATCTCTTGACATGTGGTTCATAAGTAGGAGATGGAGGGGATGGAGGTGGTGTTTGCGATGTGGAAGTTTCATGTGGTGGTTGGTGAGGTGTGGGAAGTGGAATCAACCCCTCATCTTGGAACATTTTGTATAATTCATCAAATTTATCAAGGATCATTTGCATCCTTTTCAGGAGGTTAGGTTCATTAGCAAAAAACCCTTTAAATTTTTTGTACTTCTCCTTATGATTTTCCCACCTCATCATCATTATCCATCTCTTTCTAGTTTGCACTACATCAGTGAAATATACCAAATTCCTTATGACATCCTCCTCAGGGTCAAATTCATGAGATATGGCCCTCTTTATCAACAAGATCCTTCTAATCGTATTAATATGACCCTCTGGGTCACACACTCTTTCCTTTCTAGACTTGAGGGGATAATTAGCCCTCATGAACCTTTACAATTCTTCTAGCATATCAGATCCAATGGCCAATTCTTCAAATACTGTCAAATCAGGCAAGAATGTTCCTTTCCTCTAATTCCTCATCAAATCATGTTCCATCCAAAGCATCTGCCAAATGAATTCTAGAAAACATACTCTTGCACGTACAAATTTGGGCAAGATATGTGGTGCTTGATTATAGTCTTATACTATGATAATAGTGTGTTGTAGCATACTGTACAGGCCTCATTATATTCATCAATGATTCAGGTAACCTTGGTGTTGGGTAACCAAGGGAAACTATCAATCTAACAACAAAGTCATCTTGAAACACAACAAAATCACATTCTGTACATCTGCTATCCTAGATGTAACACCGGTTCTAGACAAGGATTCCTACTTCATTCTCTTGTGTACACAACTTCATCCTTCTAGTCCATTTCATTTCATTTTGGTACAAGATTAAATGACATAACAAAGAATACTTCCTAAAGGAAATGGGAGCCTTAGCCTCTTTGACCTATAACAAACCCTCATGTATTTGCTCCTCAATTACAGATGCGAAATCAAATTCTAAATTTGACTCAAGGTGATGAATTATTATGGCCATTCTCATCAACCCCACTGACATATTTTCCTCTACATCTATCCCCATACTTGACACAATGCATGATAAGTTTTTTGAAATAAACCTAAAAATCTGAAACTGGGAAAGGCTCCATTTTAGAGGAAGGGATGGGGAATATTCTGTTATTATCACCCCTTTTCATATGTAGGGGAGCTCATCACTTCTATATGTTCTCCTCAGCCTCTTGTACTCCTACTCAAGTTTCACTAGATTTACCTTTGTTACAACTTTTTTATTTAGGTTAAAACACTTGATAATAGCATCCCTTGAGACATCAACTAAAAACCCACCATTTGGAAGCCTGAAAATTTTAGTTGGGGCATGTTAGCTAAGGGAAAGGTCTTTAATTAGCTAAATATCAATAAAAATATTGGGAACAATTAATTTAGCTAAATCAAGAGTCCACGGGTTTGATGTCAGAACCTTATCATTCCTATTTTGATAGAAATACCAATAGAGGTTCCAACCCGAATGAGGAACAATAGGGTCTCTACATCCTTGAGCCAAATATCTAAAAACCTTCTTGGGTCCTTTTTCAACTGAACTAGGTAACAAAGAAAGCAATGGGGACTTTAAGGAGGGTTTACTAGAGTTGGATTCATCCTTTTTAACTCCTGCTTCAACCTTCTTTGGTGCCATTTTTATAAAATTCACCGAGGGTGATGAGCAAAAATTACCTGGTGATATAATTTGCCTTGAAGAATTCCTTTACTTCTGCACTCTAAGCTCGTCTGCAACTTAGTTTCAGTTTTTCTGAAGAATTCTCAACTTACTTCATGTATTTTAACACCAAGATGCATTTACTCCTAAATCATAAATTCGCATAATTCAAATCTTTATATCGAGCTCAATTTTATATTTCGATGTTGACTGATGTGATTGGTAAGCTTTAAATGATGCAACGACTGATTTACCATGCTACCTCGTGTTACTTTTCACTCCCCTGTGGTACCACAGTGTCTCCTTGGTACACATATTCAATATACCACTCTACCACGGGTCACCTTTTTCTCTCCTGTGGTAGCGAGGTGTCTTCCTAGTACTCTTTCTTAGTATACCGCTTTACCACAGGCTATTTTTTGACCTTCTACAATACCGCGGTGTCCTTTTATTACTACTCTTTAGTGTACCGCTCTACCGCGGGATATGTCTTGACACCTTGAGGTATAGCGGTAAAGGGTGAAGGTGACAGTGTATAGTAGAGGCTCCTTTTACCGTCATATTGTGAGCTACTTTGTAATGAGCTATGGTAGAGAGGTATGATGTGAGGGCTATGTGGGGTGGCCAATGCAGTAGCAATATAGTAGTAAAGGGAAAAATTGACCTTATGGATGGCAGTAGTGACTTTCTATGAAAATGATATTGAGAATTTCAGATTTTAATATCCCTTAGAATTTTATGAAAATTATGGTTTTAACAATAACTCCAATTGGGGATGAGTGATTTACCAATCATTGCAAGAATCTAGAATATCTTTGGGTGTAGACCAAGTTTTCAGAGGATATGAAAATGAAAATGTGGCGAGGATGGAATGGAAATGGATATGAAGGTGAAAAATGATGGAGATGGAAATGATCCTACACTACTGTACATGGAAAGAAACTTTGTTTTTAATGATGGAATTCTAGCATTTTCCATGTACTAGCAAGTCCTAGTCCCTTCTTAATTTCCTAAACTATTGTGCATTGAAAGAGATTGTTTTAAGAGGTTTGTTAAGAATTTTCCATGCACTGGCAATCCTCAATCCTCTGGTATTCTTCAAGAAAAGAAGTTCTTTAGAAATTTCCCATGTACTGGCAATTCTTGTTCTTTTCCTAACATGTTTTGTAAATAATAAGAGTCCTCCCCTCCTTTTCCAATGATAACAAAGGGACCTAACCACAAGGCTTCAAATTTTCCATGCTTTCCCTTATCTTGACATCTAACATTCCACATTAGTACCAAATCATTCACCTCAAATTTTCTATCTTTGGCTTTCTTATCAAAAAGGTATTTCATCTGTGATTGCAACTTCACATTTTTCTTTTGAGCCATTCTCCTTATTTCATCAAGTTCTACAAGTTGCTCTATCCTTTCCTCCATTGGTTCTGGAATATCTAAATCTTCTTGAAGGATGAAATTATAAATTGGTAAAAGGTTTTGCAATGGAATCCTGGCTTGTGTCCCATACACCAGTTCAAATGAAGACTTTACAATTTACTTCTTTACAGTAATCCTATCTACCCACACAACCATTATCAACTTTGAATCCCATACCTTCTTATTTCCATCTAGTATCCTTCTTATGATTTTCAAAAGACTTTTATTACTGGATTCTGCCTGACCATTTGCTTGTGGGTGGTAAGGGGCAACATAAGAAAAAATAATACCATATTTGTTGCAAAAAAAATTAAATTCATCAGACCTAAAACAGATCCCATTGTCTGTGATCAACCTTACTGGTGTACCAAATCTGGTTATGATATTCTCCATCAGGAAATTTATTACCACCTTGCTTGTTGCTTGTTTAGTTGGGATTTCCTTCACCCATTTAGTGAAATAATCAGTTGCTACTAATATCCACTTATGTCCTCCACTTGAATTTTCCTATATTTCCCCAGTAAAATCAATTCCCCATTGGTGGAAAGGGGCTTCTACTTGCAAAGGTCTAAGCGGTAGGGATCCTTGATATTTCCTCTTTCCTGAGAATTTTTGGCAAGCTTCACACCTCCTTACATATGAAAAAGAATAATTGAAAACCTTAGGCTAGTAATAGTCGGCCTTGAGAATCTTATGTGTAGTCATTTTGGTAGAATAATGACCTCCACACACTCTTTCATGCATCTCCCTACAGATATGTTCTACCTGTGATTCATCTAGACACAATAATAACACTCCATCCCCGTTTTTCCAAAACAAATCCCCTTCTATGAATACATACTTGGATGCCTACAACTTTAGAGTTCTCCTCTAATTATCATTCAATCCTTCAGGGAATTTCATGTGTTTGAGATAATACACTATGTTTGTGTACCAAGGAGTATGTTAAATGCTTGCAATTGCATCCTCCTCATTTTCTACATTACAGATTTGGTTAGCTTCAATGTTTGCTTCTGCCATTAGTTTGGCTAGAACCTGTCCCCTTACTAACTTGGTAATCTGAATTTTCATATTAAATTCTTGGATCTTATTGATCCATCTACATCTTTTCCCTATCACCTCTATCTGTACCAAGATATCTTTCACAGTTACATGTGGTACATATGCAATTACTTTGGATCCAACTAAATATGGTATGAAAGATTTTGTTGCTTTGAACAACGCATAGGCTTGTTTCTCCATAATGTCATACTTTAACTCTGAACCCTGTTGGGTGAAAATTATGTAATCAACTTTCGACAGATTACACAACTTGGACTTCAGCCACAGCTATGTGAGATGTGAATCTCTCCTCTCAGAAAGGGGAGGCGCCCTTCTTACTGCTAAGAGAAACAATAGTAAATCACAAAAGTAATTACACAATGTACACGAAATTCACGGAGTGGGGGGGGGTGTGTTACATTTATCCTTCTCTCTTTTTTCAGAGAAGATGTTTGCTACCGTTTCACGTGGTTAACCCGAATTTTGATAACTAAAAAACTAACAACCGCTAGTGAATGCCACATCTCTTATCTCACAAAGCGGCTGTGAGAGATACCGTATAATTAACAACAAAACAAAAGAAAAATAAAATGGAAAGCTCATGAAGGCACAAAGTCGTTCAGAGTTTATCAAGGTTGGATCTGTATAACGCAGTCGCTTGCTACAAGTGAAGCACAAAGTCTTCCAATACCAACATGAACGGCTGAAGCACAAAGTCTTGTAGATCATCCAACCAAAATGTCAACGAGCACGAACGATTACAAGCACAAAGTTTTGTAGATCTTTCGACAAAGTATCCAAGAGAATGAATAATTATAAGCACAAAGTCTTATAGATTATCCAACAAGAACATGCATGAGCATGAATGATTATAAGCGCAAAGTCTTATAGATCACTCAACCAATGATAAACAAAATAACAATGCAATCTAAATAATAGATGTAACACAAAGTTTACATCAACCACTTAGAGTCTTTCAGATTCCTCGAACTAATCACCACCAAATCGAATCAACTTACAAAAGTATCGAATCCAACACAAAGTTTGGCTTGCAATCCTTTCCTTTATTGATTGAATCTCATTCACAAAATATGAACGCAAAGTTTCACAAGTTTGCTTACAAAAGGGCAGCACTTCGTTGCAATAGACTGAAAGATCTGTTACAATGAAAATCCCTCCCAATATAAAGAAAGAGGGATGAGCAAAATAAGGAAAGAGATTGAGAAAATCAGGGAAAGTTAGGTGAGCGATTTTAGGAGATCTCACCTAACTTTGACCAAAGTCAAAGTGTAATTTGTTTTCAAAATATTACATCTTTGGACTTGGTGTAATTACAATTTACAAAATGACATTCAAAATGTCGAGAAATATTTATGTTTACAACGGATGCAATCGAAATGTTTAACATCGAGAATACTAGGAGGCTACTTCACGTCTTTTTGCATTGGGCGCGGAAGTCTTCAAATTTCCTCCTAGTCTCCTGCACGAACTTCTCATCTGGACCAACGGTGTAATCCACAATGGTGTGGATTCTCGTGATCGATCTCATGGAAGATGAGTGAACCTTCTTGCACCTGTCAAGATGCGTCTTCAGGTTGTCCAATGTGAGCCTTGTATCATACAAATGATGTTCGCTGGGAAGCTTTGAGAAGTCTCTGAATCCACAATCAAATTCATGATGGCTTGAAGATCGTGTGGATATTTCTGCGGCCGGGAGGAAGATACGATTGTCCTCAAGAAGTTGACCAGGCGACTCTCTGATACTTTTGTCAAGAATGTTGCGATGCCCATCGACATCTTCCTGTACTTGGTGAAGGTCTTCAATGAGAGATTGAACCACTTGGATCCTGTGCTTCAGTGATTCTTTTACCTCTACAAACTTTTCTTTGTCGGGAATTACCCCAACCTCCACCATTGAGAGTTTTACCTCGCTTCTACTTCCTAATACGACAATGTGCATTTTCCACATGTCTCACGCCCCGAAAGTACGCCTCTTTTCTTTGCTGCTCCTCGTGGTATTTGGCCAACATGGTGGTTTTTCTCTATCCAGAGCCAAAATTATCCGAGATCCGTGTTCAATGATCTTTTCAACAAAGTCATACAACACTCTGCCTTTGGAGGCGAATTTCTCAGCTTTCTTGACAGCTGGGTCTTCAATACTTACCACTGTCAGCGGTTGTGCATTGCTTGGAGAACCGGCAAGTCTCTTTACAACAGTGGCATAATGCTCTGCCCTCTGTTTGTACATGTTATGAGATTGCTCAACTTTGTCCAGCCTTCCTGCCAAGATATCCAAAGTGACTTGCGCATCGGCTTTTGCACTTTCGTTGGTAACCTTGCCAAGTCAACCTTTGTTATCGTGTCCTCCATATTATTATCGCCTCTTTGATTCAAGCAGGTTACCCTTCAGCATACTTCAGGCTGCATTTATCAACATTCAAACAGTATATTTCTTTGCCTTGTTCTTCCTTTAGCCTTTGAAGAACTATCTCAAGGTCGAAGTTCCTCCGGAGAAATCATTTTTATGCTTCAATATATATTAGCCAAGGAGGAAGAAAAGAAGTGTGAACTTCTGGATTTACTGTCAAGTCCGTCGCCATTGCCACCTCTGAAGTTATTGTCACATCTGAACTCACCAATGGTATCGTGACAATTGGAGAAGTGTTTGTCATCATCGCTCCTGTAGTTGACACATTGAGCTGATCACGCATTGACTCATTCATGAAACGATTGAATTCGTTCTCAGAAGTGATATCATACGTTGGCGAAGACAAGCTAGGAACGGACGATGGTGGGCTTGACAGTATATCAACCGTATGGATGCTTGTCACTGAAGGAGTATCGTCAGTTGATGCCGCAGGATAGGGGATATCTCGGCCGCAGGAATGCCTGCAGTAGGAATAGTGACGAGGGGAGCGGTGAGGTGAATGGAATCTTGACCGCAAGGGTATGACCTAACGCCAGTCACTCGATGATGTTCCTCAGGAATCAACCACGCTCGAGGAGAAGGGTTATTTCTTCATCATGCCCTGTTCCCTGGATCACCCTGCTCCTCTCCGATTCTGGTTCACCTTCGAAGTCACCTTCAGATCCTTCTTCAGAATCTTCATCAGACTCTTGCCCGCTTTCAGAAACCTCTTCGGCATCGGAGTCTGCTTCTGCTGAATCTTCATCTTCAGCGGATTGGTTGCTTGAAGTATCTTCTTCATCGGAATCTATCTCCTCTAAAATGGGCTTTTTACCCTTAGAGCGAGATGGGTGAGATTCCGTCATTTCTGTCTCTTGGACAGCCTGGGTATCTTTCTTACCAACAGTGAACTTGATCCTAGGGCCTCTCCGCGAAGAAGTGGGAACGGCCGCTGACTTGTTTTTGTCGCGAAGTTCTTGCTGTTGGCGTGCTTCTGCCTCGAACTCTTCTCCTTCTGAGTCTGTCCTGAAACTTTTCATTGCATAACCATGTTTGTGTAACCATTCTTCTGTATTGGCTAGGATTGGTCTCAGCCTTTCTCTCATGCTGGTGACCTCTTTCCTAGACCACTGTATTGCAGGTAACGGCCTCTTAGCAACGCCTTGTTCATCATAGACAGCATTCATGATATCACCTGGATCCTCAAAATCCTCTGGTAGGTCAATGATACCAAGATCTCTGATTTGTTGAACTGTCAATCTGTAATAGTCCATCTTTCGAATGGCTTCTTCATCTCTGCAATCTGCCCAGATGTCTTCAAAACGGTACCTGTGTTGGTGACCCTTTTGCAACTTCTTTCTGACATCTCGGTAGTCAAAATCAAACCTATACCTCAGAGGTTTTGATGGTCATGATCTGCATTCAACATAGACAGATTTTAGCCTTGTGCGCCCGGATAGTGAGGCCCCGCTGGAGGAATGGGAACTTGAATCCACGCCAGGTTGCTTCTTCGCTCTTCTGCATCGACATCACCGCTCCTGCGATGTTTCATGAACCCACTATCCGGTTGATAACGTGGTAGCATGTAGGGACAACCGTGTAACAACCTACTCTCAAGTAAGTAAACGCTTGGGAATTGGAAGAAAAATACATCCAACTTACTACCACCTTCTAAGCCTCATCGTGACACTCTTCTCTTTCCAAGGGATGGATCAAAGTTGAAGAGCAGGCCCAAAGAAAGCATCGCGACCCGCCTGAAATGATGAAAGCTTTCCTTTTAGCTCCAATCGATAGAAATATCTGCATACGTGCACCATCTTCGACTCCCTTGTAGATAGACCTGGAATTGCTTCATCACGTACCGCCAAGGCATACCCTGTAAGAAGTCATGTAGAACTTCAATGTAGAAGGAGCATGATCAATCGCTTGGTATCTCTATCAATGCATTTGTTTACCCTACCAATATGCACTTTCCTATGATCCTCATGGTCTATACATCCAATCGTGGAAGGTGGATGATTCTGGCAAACCTTTCCCTCTGCTCAGAAACGTGATCATATCCTTGACGTCATCTTTGAAGTCACTTCTCAAGAGTCCTTTCGGCCATCTGGAAACAGACGATCTAGGCTTTTTAAGCCATTGAGTATTTATCAACTGTTTGGCTTTATTAGGATCAGCATCGAAAATCTCTTGTGCTTTTGCTATAGAAATGTCAATATATTTGTCCATGTGAGGAACCTTGAAGACGATGTCAAAGAAATCGGGGTCGAGTCTTAGAATCTCATGCCCGGAAGAATCGATCACACTTCTGCTTGCTCGGATGTAATGAGACGCAACTTGAAGAACAAACTCAGTATTGTGCGTAGCTGTGGGGAACATTGCCACCAAGTGGAGATTACTGTGTACTATTGCCCTCATTGAATCAGGAAGAGGCTTCGTCTCTGTCAACTTTGCAAAGTCAACCAAATCTTGATGGCCAACTTCTGTATCCTTTATTTCTTCAACTTTCGAAAGTACCATAGTTGGCGGATAGACGCCTTGATATTTGTACTTCATCTTGCTTTTTGCTTTCGAAGAAGAAGGAGGTTTCGTTGCAGTCATCAAAAGAAACTGGAACACTGAGCACTCTTAACTGGACGATCTCTGAGAGTAGACTGCAATCCGTCTAGCCAGAACAAACACCAATTTGTTAGGAAACATGGGAAAGCGTGAAACGAGCACGAGGGTGGAAAAGCATGGAGATGATGGTGAGGCACGCAAAACGATGCACGAATGCAGAAAAATGAAGCTCAAGGATGCACTGGTCAAAAATGGGGTGCATTTGGAAAGGTCTGGAAAAAGTCTGCAAAAAGTGTAAGGGCGCTAAAATTCAGCGCCCTTACATTCTGAGAAATTGCTTTTGGTGTAAGGGCGCTAAATTTTAGCGCCCTTACACTTTTTGTGTTAGGCAATTTTATGACATTCTTCTGATGTCATGGCGCTAGTATTCAGCGCTTTAGCTTTTTGGTGAAAGATGATTTTGATGCAAGGGCGCTAAATTTTAGCGCCCTTACATCTTACAGTGTTAGGTAATTTCTCATTTTCTCAAAAATGTTCTAGCGCTAAAATTCAGCGCCTCTGCTTTTTCTTGAAAGTTTTGAGATGTAGATGCAAGAGGAAATAGCGATAGCGCTCAGGCTTGGAGATGGAAATTTGTTTGAATCATGAGAGCTTGAGTTTTCTTTCATCCTATTACATACGCCTCCCAAGATTAAGGGAATTCTTTTTCACAATAACAGATCTCTTCAACGTTCACCAAAACGCATAGAGAGAGACAACATGGATACGTTGGATAGATACAAGTGCCCACAGAACATCGACCATCATTGGCGGATAGAAGAATGCGTAGGGTTTAGAGAAAAGAAAAGAAAAGAAGGAATGAGCACTAAATGAACACGCACAGAGGAGAACGCGAATTCAAAACCATGAATGAAGGTTCCATTGCATAAACGTGTGGGAAAACGCGAATGAAGGAAGACGCGAATAGAAAAAACGAATGAAATAAAAACGTGAATGAAGAAATCAAAACGCGAATGTACAAAGATCATATACAAATGACAAGAGTGAAGACAAAACCAAACGAAAAACTTACCAGAGCAAAACGCGAAGGATGTTGAAACAATGGCGAAATCTCCAAAACGCGAACTTGTAGTTGGAAAGAAATCCGCACAGCAAGAGGAGAGGGGAAAATAAAAAGTGAACAAATCAAATGAGAGATGAATTCATTCACTTAAGTTGCAAATGAAAATTAAAAACCTAACTCAAGTCGTGCAATAAATTTAGGCACGAAAAGTGGCACGATTGACGAAAAACGCGAAATTGTGAAGAAACGTGCCAGAGGAATGAAAAAAGTTTAAGTGTTGAGAAAAAATGTAATGGCGCTAAAATTTAGCGCTCTTGCATTTTTTGGAATTTTTACTTCATGCAAGGGCGCTAAATTTTAGCGCCCTTACATTTCCAGACTTAGCCAAATTTTGGATTTTCCCTGCAGGGGCGCACTTTTTCAGTGCTACTGCATCTTCCGTAATTTGCAAAGTATTAACAGTGAAATGTCGCGAAAGATCTCGTTTCGAAGGTCTTTGCGAGGAGAACAAGGTGGAATGCTCGAATTGACTATTCGAGACTTGGGAACGCACTTCGAGGTGACTCAAAAATCACCCCATTGTGCGTACTTGAACTTCACGAATCCTAGGAAACAGACAAGTTTCGTAGGGGGGTTATCCGTGGAACGAGCGCTGCTAGATTCCACGATAACAAACCCTGCAGTGACTTGCTAAAGAAGGACACAGGTTGCTCATAACCTTCATCATTCTTTTGTAACATAATAGCTGCTATGGTGTGGAATGAGGCAAATGAAAATATTTGGAAAGGTTTGGAAAAATCAGGGGATTTTAGAATGGGGGCTTCTTTGATAGCTTTCTTGATGGATATAAAATATTCTAGAGCTTCTGTAGTCCAATCTATTTTTTCTCCCTTCTTCAGCATTTTGGATTTGGCTTTAATAATCTCAGCAAAATTTAACACAAATCTCCTAACAAAGTTAATTTGTCCAAAAAATTATTGAATGGCTTTGACAGTTTTGGGAATGGGGATTTTTTCTATGGCTTCTACTCTTTCAAGGTCTATTCTAATCCCTTATTTTGATACAATATGCCCCAAAAGCTTACCCTCTATGACAACAAAGTGTCATTTCTTAGGATTGATATTGATACCATATTCCAAAGCCCTGATGAATATTTTCTCTAGGTGTTCCACATGGTATTTTTCCCTTTTGGAATAAGCAGTGAGGTCGTCCTGGTACACTACCATTATAACATTGATCAAATCTGCAAATGCCCTTTGGAAAGTTGCCCCTGCATTTGTGAGACCAAATGACATTCTCACATAAAAATATATGTCCCCCATGGCATAGTAAAAGTTGTCTTGTATTGCTCAGACTCTTTAACTTTGACCTGATTATACCTAGAAAATCCATCCATCATTGACAATAACTCACATCCTATTACTCTGTGCAATATGGCTTCCATATTTGGGAGAGGGTAATTATCTTTAAGGGAGGCAACATTTAAATTTATAAAGTCTACACATAGTCTAATATCCCCATTTTTCTTTCTTATTGGGACCAAGTTTGAGACCCATGTTGAATGTCTAATGGGCTTGATAATACATCCATCTCTGAGTTTTGCCAGCTCCTCTTGCATTTTAGGCTCCAAATTTGGGTTGATGGGTCTTTGCTTTTGCCTGAATGGTTTTGTATCTAGTTTTAATGGAATCTCATGTTGGAAAAGATCCTCTCTATATGCTTTAAGATCCTCATAAGACCAAGTGAAGACATGCTTGTATTTTCTCAACAACGCAATCAACATTTTCCTAATTGTTGGACTTATCTTATTTCCAATGTAAACTCTTTTTGGTGCTAACTTAGTCCCCAGATTGATTTCTTCAACATCTTCTCTCTTTACTGGTGTCTGCTTCATGAGAGAACGATCATTTCCATCATATACCATTTCTAGTGCCACAAGTCCTTTGGGAAGTTTGTTGGTTTTAAGCTGCAAAACTTCTTTCCCAAATATAGTTTGTTTGCCATCTACTTCCTCAACAAATGCATTAAAGTCAATCTCCTAAGCTTTGTATTGGTCTATACAATGGAGAAATTTTATGAGATCAATGTCATCATTGAAAAATTTCCAACTATAGATATTATCAGGGACAATAGGCCTTGTTTTGAATTCAACCTGAGATACTCTGGCCAAGGTGATATCATCTCTTTTCAGGGCTACATTAGCTAGAGAATCTGCCATCAAGGTTTTGGACCTGTCTATCCATTCAATGGATAAAGCATCAAATAATTCAATTGTATCCCACACATCATTCCTATATTGTTTTAACCTCTTGTTTTTTGCAACATATTTTGACCTAACTTGTGAAATAATCAATTTAGAATCTCCCAGAATAGTTAGCAATTTGATCTTATGTTTGACAGTCATATTCAAACCAATTAGTAGGGCTTCATACTCTACTATATTATTTGTACATTCAAATGTTAGTAAGAATGAATACTTGAATGTAGTACCTTTAGGTGAAATAAATACTATCCCTACTCCATTGCCTTCCTAGCTACATGCTCCATCGAAATACATCTTCCAAACACCATGTTGATTCTTGGAAACATGTTTGTCAATTAGATCAGTATTCACTAGTTCAGGCTGGGAAGACTCTATTATGAAAATTCCTAAATCTACATCATAAAATAAATTTAACTGATCTTGAGGAACATAATCCACAATCTGACTCATCCTTGGTTCTCTATATAACTTGACCTCTTCACCATTGATTGGTATTGTGGCATATGACAAGTCAAATTGTACATTTCCTTCAACTACTACAATCCATTGCCTCGACAAGAGCATTCCAAAATGAGGTGTGTCAATCACAATTATGTCAATGTTATAGGTTGCTTGTGGATAAGCAGCCAATTTCACCTCTATATCTTTCATAATTCCTATCAGTGGAACATGCCTACTATCCATAGCGTAGCATTTTCCACCAGTAGTGTCTACCCACATGCCAAGTTGTTTCATAACCCCTACTAGCATGATGTTGATAGAAACACCTAAATCTATCATACAATTCCTCACCAAATTGTTATTTATGAGTAATGTAGTAAAGAATGGATCCACTTGTGGAGGATTTATCAATGCATCACTTAGGAAAACCTCTGGAACATTTACCTTTTACTACTTATTACTGATCTTAGTGGTCCCCTTTTTCTCAGAGTTTGTATTTTTATCATTCCCATTAGATATTAACTAAACAGCACTATCCCTATACTCTTTAATTTTCATTATTTCAAGTAATGGGACAAACATTTTTACTTGGGATAAAGCTTGTGTGAAATCAAAAGAGGCACCTTTTGTTTTGATCATCTTCTTTTGCTCCAGTGACTCTCCTTTTCTCTCTTCCTTTTCTTTCCTGCTTGTTTGATCAAAATTTTGCTTGTCCTTATGCAATTCTTTATTTTCCTCCTTATGAACATGCTTTTGTTCATTCTTATCAGGCTGCTTATTTTCTATCTTTTTTGAAGCTCCCTGTGTTGGTCTCTTATATTTCATAAATATTCCTCTTGGAATACCCTCACTTTCATTTACTATTTTGTTTCTCAACAAATATTTTCTTTTTGCTTGTTCTACTGCAGCGATGGTTAATTTATTAATCTCTTCCTCAGTTGGTCTTCTTATATTGCATTTACTTGACTAAGATGGTGCACTAGGAGAACATTGTTCATCATTGCTTTCTTCATGATCAAAAAAGTCTTGTTGTTCTGCCATATGGACATGTACCTTTGGTTATCAAAATCATACTCATAGCCTCTTTCTTCTGAAGATGAATATCCCTTATCAACATCAATGGGATGAAGGGTGTGGGAAATTAAATAGATTGTATGATCCTCTTCATTATTGTCTACTGGAATTTCCTCTTCTTGTATTGATTGAGCTACAATACAATGGTCAGGGGAATGTGGCAAGTTACAAAAATGATACCAAGGATTATTGTTTACCATGTATGCTCCTCTCTTCTTTACAGGATTAGGGGTCTCCTTACGTGTAGGCCTATCCATCACAGGCTTTCCATCCTTCCAGTTTGTATTATAAGGAATTTCATGCAACCTCAGCCTTTCATTTCTGTATGTATTTTCTTGCCTATTCAGAGGGTTATTAATATTTTGGGGAACCCTAGGATTATCTCTCTTACTAATCATCCTTGCAACCTTTCTATTGTTTTCAATAGTCAATGCTATTTTTTGAGCTTCAACTAAATTTACGGTGCACTAGGATGTTGATATTGGTATAATGGATTATTGTATGGTACATGGGATGGTGGGATATATTGTTGGCCAGGGGGTGGCTAAGCATTTGGGTGTTGTGATGTATTTCTAGGTGGAGGGTTTGATGATTTGTATTGATTCCCAAATGAATTTTGAGGTGGATTTGAAGGTCCTACATTATTATTCCCTTGCCTATGAGGTGGTACATATTTAGGGAGGTTAGCTATTTGAACATCAAATTAGGCTTTCTAAGGCTTCAAATCCTGGAGTTCTTTTATCACTTGGAGCCTTTGTTCATATTTAGCTTTTGATCTTTCCATTTCTTTTCTTTCATACTCCATTGTGCATTTAATTATTCTTGAGTCATAAATCCATAATTTTCTTCAAGGACTCCATTATCAATAGGCTCATTCTGATTCCCTTCCATTCCCTAATCATATTCATGTTGTCTCCTAATTCTTTCAGCCTCAAGTCCAACCCTGAATTCTTCTTTCTGAGGATCTAGCTAATAGAAAGGATTCATTTTCTCTTTAGGAGTGTGAGGTTCTCCAACTGAGCTATTTTCATTTGTTAATGTATCATAGCGATTAATGTCTCAAAGTGAGGTCTTGATGTTTTATCCTTATTTGTCACACACATTTCATCAGACACCTTCTTACCTTTATCATTCTTATTATGTGTCCATTTACCATTGTCATTGGGAACTCCTTTATATAGGGATCTTCTACCATGCATGTTGTGAACTATTGTGATGGTCTGATGTGTACTTTGTTTTATCATAGTCACCACTCACTTATGTGGAAGTGAGAAAATTTTATAACTTCTTATTCCCACCGGAGTCTTGTGTAAGATTTTTGACTCCATGACAAGGCCCTGACTCTCAGTTGATTCCCCACTAGAGTCACCAAACTGTTAGTTCTCAAAAATGCTGGTTTGAAACCACAAGAGGTTTCCAAGGTCTTGATATGATTTTGGATAATGTACAAGGCTAAATGGTATATTTGAACCTTCTTCTCTTTAGGTTTTGCTAGACCTAGGTGGGTATACCTATGAAAATGGAGTGGACTTAAATTGTGGGTTTCCTACTTAAGCAATCTATCCACAATGGCAATTGGAAGTGGAGAGATGTAGACCTATTTGGTATAAATTGTATAAGCAATATCAAGGTGGAGTTTACGAATATGTTTAGTTAACAGATGTAAGGTTTTGAAAATAAATTGGTTAAAACTAAATGATGAAAATGATAAGACCAATGCCTTGTTGGGTAGATGGAGTCGAATGAAGATCTTGAATATGTGACCTGTATTGGCAATAACTCAAACTGTATGGCACACTAATATTGGTTTATAACTTGTATAAACATGTAGGTAAATGATTGAAAAACTCTACTTAAGGATCCAACTGACACAACTAGGTTATTTATAATCTATCAAAAGGATTTAATCTTTACTTGAAAGAACCAATTGCGTAAATTATGCAAGAACACAGATAATACTAGACTGGAGATAGATTGACAACCCTAATTATATGGCTCTTCTTATTGATCCAATTAACACTTCTAGATTACTGTGATTGACTAGAAGGATATTTAATTCCTCTAGGGAAACCAATTAATCACACCACACAAATACAAAAAATGTACATTGATAAATTGAATATATACTTGATATATCAATTTAAATAACAAAGAAGCATTAAAACGGAGACAACAAAATAATTGACTAATTCCAACAAAAAGCTGATACCAAGATTAGGCCGCAAAATCAGATATCTTCCATTGAATTCTTCAAAATTTATACATGCATCATGGTCTTTTGAAATGTAAGCATTATATATATCCCTATTCACCTTTTACTTTCTTCTTTATCTAATCTAAAAATGATTTATTTTGTTCTTGGTCTCTCTTATTTATATGAGAGGCAACAAGCTTCAGACCAAAGGACATGTCTTTTAATAACAAAACATAATTTGAAATTAAACATAACAAAAGGAACTTAACAATAAACATGTGTGTTAATCCATTAATCTCTGAGTAAAAGCCTATGGTCACCTAAGACCTGTTCAAAGCTTTTACTATATGATATTTCCTCCCTGTGATGCTCATAATCAATCTTCATCATAGCCCAAATATTTCTCCTACCACTTATTACTTGTCAGATCACTCAGCCATTTGAATTCTTGTGCAGATGCAAAGTTTGTGAGATGAATTTTCCATCTATTATCTAGGAGATTTCTGACATCCACCATGAACTTTGTGTATCCATTGTATAGTATGACAATCCCATCAAGTAAAGTATGAAATGTTTTGAGATTAATCTCCCCATCATCCTGTACATGTGTTAAGCAATATTTAGGAATCATTTGATCAAATTATTTTCTCCATTCATCCATTCCTTTTAACCGATTATTATCTTTGAAGATCGAAGGTCTAAAGATGTATTTAATAGAGTCAAATGCAATCCTCCTATTCTCTGCTTTCTTCCTCACATCTACCAAATACTTATACTCCTCAATTACACCCTTTACCATTTCCTATGTCAGTTTGAGTCTTGGTGGGGCATCTGGATCCCTTTGTGTGGCTTTGCACAGAGTAGTCAGTATGTGATAGGTTGGTTGCCACCTCTTTTGGAGCTCTTCAAGGATAGGGGAGTTAGCATCTATCTGCTCCAAAGCTTTAATCATATTGCTAAAGCTTTCATGTAATCCGCCTATCTTCTCCTTCAATTTCTCAATTCTATGCTCCAATATCTTCCTTAGAATCTCCATGATATGCTGCTTGACATCCTCCATGTTATGTTTCTTTAGTTTAGCAATTTCATCTTTCAATTATTGTATTTGTGGATCCTCTACCTAGATAGGTGGGTGATAGATGGTGGCCTGTTGCAACTGTTGTTTTAGCTTCACATTCTCAATAAACAATTTTTTCACCTCATTATTTGACAATTTTAATCTCTTCTCATATTCATTAATCTTCTTTTCCATATTTTCTACCACATCTTTAGTGAACATTGCAGAATGCATTTTTATAGTTGTAGCCTCTGTGGGAGTTGTGTATTTCATTGTTCTTACCATAGCTGACCCCCTCATTTCCTGCACTACATCCAAGAGCCGAGGCTTCCTTGTGTTTTTCTATTTTGTGCACAGAGGAAGTGTTTAGGTAGTTGGATTATACCTTGTTCCTGAGATACCTTCCTTTGAATCAAATTATGCTACTAACATAGGATCATCTTGTGCTTTGATCTGATCTAGAAGAAACACTTTGGATAGCTCCATCCACGATATAATCAACATATCACTTTTCAATACTAGTTCTCTTACCTCCTAGGGCTGACATTGATGCTATCAACATTTAATTTTGCAAATGTCTGAGCCTGGATCTTAGCCTGCTTTGATTCATCAGCTCCTATAAGATTGATTTTCAATATTTCATCAAATTGTTTCATCTTTATCTTAATCCAAAATTCCTTAAATTCATTGGTATGGATAAAACCATCATCTTCCATAAACCTTAGAGATGCCACTACCCTCTCATCCTCCTAAATTTCATCAGCTCCCTCATCTAAAAGCCTGATCTTAGGATCATGAGGCTCTTGACCTTTTTGTTGCTCTGCTACCTCCTTCATTTCAGTTATAGCTATGAATTTTTCTTCTTCTTGATCATCATCACTTGAGCCATAATCAATCAATGACTCGGTCTTCTATCTCTTGGCCTGTGGTTCATGAGTAGGAGATGGAGGGGATGGAGGTGGTGTCTGTGATGTGGAAGCTTCATGTGGTGGTTGGTGAGGTGTGGGAAGTGGAATCAAGCCCTCATCTTGTCCCATTTTGTATAATTCATCAAATTTATCAAGGATCATTTATATCCTTTTCAGGAGGTTAGGTTCATCAACGAAAAACCCTTTAAAAATTTTATTCTTCTCCTTCTGATTTTCCCACTTCATCATCATTATCCATCTCTTTCTAGTCTATAGTACATCAATGAAATATACCAAATTCCTTATAACATCCTCCTCAGGGTCAAATTCATGAGATATGGCCCTCTTTTTCAGCAAGGTCCTTCTGATTGTATTAATATGACCCTCTGGGTCACACACTCTTTCCTTTCCAGACTTGAGGGGATAATTAACCCTCATAAACCTTGACAATTCTTCTAGAATATCAGATCCAATGGCCAATTCTTCACATACTGTCAAATCAAGCAAGAATGTTCCTTTCCTCTGATTCCTCATCAAATCATGTTCCATCCAAAGCATTTGCTACATGAATTCCAAAAAACATACTCTTGTAGGTACAAATTTGGGCAAGATATGTGGTGCTTGATTACAGTCGTATACTCTAATAATAGTGTGTTGTGGCATAAAGAACCAATCAACATAATTATGAGTACAACCAAGGTCTGGCTTATACTGTACAGGCCTCATCATATTCATCAATGATCCAGACAACCTTGGTGTTGGGTAACCAAGGGAAGCTATCAATCTAACAACAAAGTCATCTTGAAACACAACAAAATCACATTATGTACATCTGCTATCCCAGATGTAACACTAGTTCTGTACAAGGAGTCTTACTCCATTCTCTTGTGTACACAACTTCATCCTTCTAGTCCATTTCATTTCATTCTGGTACAAGATTAAATGACATAACAAATAATACTTCCTAAAGGAAATGGGAACCTTAGCCTCTTTGACTTGTAACAAACCCTCATGTATTTGCTCCTCAATTATAGATGCAAAATAAAATTCTACATTTGAATCAGGGTGTTGAATTATCATGGCCATTCTCATCAACTCCACTGACATATTTTCCTCTGCATCTATCCCCAATACTTGACACAATGCATGATAAGTGTTTTTGAAATAAACCTAAAAATTTGAAACTAGGAAAGGCTCCATTTTAGAGGAAGGGATGGGGAGTATTCTTTTATTATCACCCCTTTTCATATGTAGGGGAGCTCATCACTTCTATATTTTCTCCTCAGCCTCTTGTACTCCTGCTCCAGTTTCACTAGATTTACCTCTGTTACAACTTTTTTATTAGCTCTCTACTGCGGGTTATGTCTTGAACCCTTGAGGTATAGTGGTAAAGGGTGGAGGTGACATTGTATAGTAGGGGCTCCTTTTATTGTCATACCATGAGCTACTTTGTAATGAGCTATGGTAGAGAGGTATGATGTGAGGGATATGTGGGGTGGCCGATGTGGTAGCACTATAGCGGTAAAGGGAAAAATTGACCTTATGGATGGTGGTAGTGATTTTCTATGAAAATGATATTGAGAATTTTGGATTTTAATTGATAAATCCCTTAGAATTTTATGAAAATTCTAGTTCTAACACCAACAACCAAAACAACAACCAAAATTTCAACCAAAGTAACAATCAAGGTAATGTTGGATCAAGAATGCCATCATATTGCACATCCTCTAATCGAAGAAGGTTCACACCTTTAGGGAAATCACCAAAATCAACACTAAAGGAACTCCTTGAAGAAAAAGTCATAACATTACTAGAGGCAAGGAATTGGGAACCACAAGTTAAGCCACCATGGTGGAATGACATTCATTATTCTGAGTTTCATAGGAAAAAAGGACATAAAACCAATGACTGCATGCAATTGAAGCACTTGATACAAAACTTAATTGACAACAAGACGATATTTGTAGGACCCCAAACAAACAATGATCATGGGGCATTCAAGAACTCTCTACCCAATTATGAAAAAGGGGAATCTTCTTCAAATACCAAAGGAAAAAACATAAATTATGTATATGACACCACCATTCTACACATCGAGGCGGTTGATGATCAAACCCACGACAAACCATATCTTACTACAATTGACGAATCAATAAATGACAACATCATTGAACATGAGCAAAACATCATTGCAACTAAAAATCATCACCACAATATCGACACCACCTCACATCAAATCAATGACCTTGTGCCCATAAATTTGATCACCAACATCGCTGCAAATGACAATCAAATCAATGTCATCAAAATTAGAGAGAAACAAGACAATTTACCGATCAATGCAATCACACGAGGACACACCAAGGTAACATTGAAAGGAGCTACCCCTTCCACATCCAAATCAACTACTGTTGTACCTGCAAATCAATATAACATCGTTGATCAGTTGTAGAAGATACACACTCAAATATCCATATTAGAGCTTCTCAAGATTTCACCCACTCACAAGGAAATCTTGGAACAAGCTTTAGTCACCACCACAGTACCAAACAATTTGGAAGTTTTCCAATTTCAGACTATGGTGGGACATTTGATTGCACTACACTACCTATCATTTTCTGAACACGATGATGTATCCATCAACCATCCACATAATGATACCCTCCACATCGAAGTCCTAATCCAAAAACACCGCATTAAACGTGTTTTAATAGATGGAGGAGATGGATTAAATATTTGTACTCTAAAACTTATCCATGCACTAGGATATTATGAAAATACCATCAATGCTAGAAGGAAAATCACAATCAAAGCTTATGCTAACAAGGAGAGGTCCTCCCAAGGACTAATTGTACTACCCATTCAAGTGGGATCGGTGGTGAAAGAAATAATTTTCCAAGTGTTGGATAAAGAGTTGACATACAACATACTCCTAGGATGTCCTTGGATACATGAGATGCATGCAGTACCATCAACATATCATTAGTGTTTGAAGTTCCCTTTCAATGGGAAATAAATCACTATCTCTAATGATTCCAAAAATCCCCAGTATTATAACACTCTCAAAATAAAACAAGACACTTTTGTGCCACACAACAGGGAATCTCTGATGCCTAGCTCATCCAACAGTGAAAAACAACTAAATACCTTGTCAAAATGGGTTGAGAAGAAGGACCAGTCAAAAGATAAGAATATCGGTGACTCCACTCCATCAAATCGGGACAGTCAATTACACGCCTTATCAAAACAAGTTGAAAAGATCCAATTGAAAGATAAAGGCATGGGGGAATACTCATTTGAGCAATCCTTATGTTTATCACAACTTCCATCTTCTCCTAAGTCATATGGACAACCATCCACATTAAGTTAAAAATCATCACAACCCACCACACTTTTTGATGGCTCCTTTGTAAGAGAAGGAACCTTAGTGGATGAATCAGATGGAAAGGAGGTCTTAAATTGGTTATATAAGGATGAAGAATCCTCAAAAGCATCAACCTCCCATATACAAACAAAACAATATGGAAAAGGCAAGAAAATCCTAGAAAAGATGGGATATGAGGGAAAAGGTCCTATTGGTAAAAGAAAGGAAGGCATCATAAAACCGATACAACCTATCACAATGCAAGCCAAGGATAAAATAGGACTAGGGTACAGGGAAGAATCCAAAGAAGAAACTAGACAACAAGTTGTCAAGAGAATTCTTCAATTGAGAGATAGTTCTGAAACAAACTCCAATGAATTTGAATAGGATTCCCTCTCTGAAGAGTCTTGTCATGATAAGGAGATTGATGTAGTAAAAAAGTATACCCCAACACGTATAGAGGGACAGAGCTTGAGTTATCAACCACTTGAAATTGGATCACAAAATATCAATGAATCAAGTGAAGACAATCATTTTTCTAGCGAGATAGATACTTCAGAAGAGAGTAACATCTTAGACCTCAATATTTTCATTAGACATTCTGACGATATTGCTATCATGATGCTTATCCCTTCTAACCTCAACCATTCTGACGGTTACATGCCATTAGTACACCCCAAATTGATTGACTGGGACCAATCTGAGCTATTTGATCTACCCACCTTTTCGAATGATGATGCCATCATTAACTTCCTATGTTCTGATAACCCTGAAACATGTTCCACCTTTGAATCTCATAACAAGACTTTAGATAAGGGGATTGCCAAATATTCCAGCTGCAAAATGAATACCAAAAATAGATCTAATGGTGAAAACCATTTAATGGCACTATTAGATCTAAAAAAAGTAAAAACAAAGAGTGTATCTCAAGGTGAAAACCTCTCTAAGACACTGAGAGATGGAAGATTTGACACTCTCCTCGAGCATTATCAAGAGAGATCGTCAGTATTGATTGAGCCTACATAGTCTATCAATGTATGCACAAATGAAATAGTGAAGACCCTGAATCTAGCAACATCCATGACAGAAGAGGAAAAACCCAGTTTCACTAAATTCTTTGAAGAGAGGAAGATCAACTTTGCTTGGTCTTATGCTGACATGCCAGGCATAGATCTAGAACTCATCATGCATCATTTATAACTACCACTTGGCGTAAAACCAATAAAGAAAAAGTTGAGAAAAATACACCCTCATATCGCCCTCTTGGTAAAAGTTGAATTAAAGAAGTTATTGGACATGGGATTTATCAGACCTATTGACTATGCTGAGTGGATATCAAACATTGTGCTTGTCTCAAAACTAGACAAAAGTGTCAGGATATGTACAAATTTTAGGGATCTTAACAAGGCTTTCCCAAAAGATGATTTTCCTCTACCTAATATCGACATCATCGTAGACTTGACTATTGGACACGAAATGTTATCACTTATGGATGGATTTTTAGGGTATAATTAGATAAAGATAGCACCTAAAGATCAAGAAAAAACAACCTTCACATGTCCTTGGGGCACTTTATGCTGGAATGTAATGCCTTTTGGGTTGAAAAATGTTGGAGCCACATATCAAAGAGCAATGAATACCATCTTCCATGACATGATGCACACTTTTATGGAGGAATATGTAGATGATTTACTGGCAAAGTCATTCAATAGGGAGGGACATCTAGAAATTTTAGAGAAGATCTTCACTAGATTGGAAAAATTCAATGTGAGGTTGAATCCCAAGAAATGTGTGTTTTACGTAACATTAACTAAGCTCTTAGGATACATTGTGTCAACCAAAGGTATTGAGGTGGATCCTGCAAAGGTCAAAGCCATCATGGAGATGCCTCCTCCTAAAAACATTAGTCATCTCAGATCATTACAAGGAATATTTCAGTCTATCAGGAGGTTCATCATGCAACTGGCTGACAAAACTCACCCTTTTAACCACTTACTACACAAGAATGGCTCCTTCAAGTGGGATGAGAGATGTGAAGCAACCTTTAATCAAATCAAGCAATATCTGATGATACCACCAATACTAGTACCACCAACTGAAGGAAATCCATTGATACTTTATATTGCAACAACTGCGACATCTTTAGGAGCTTTATTGGCACAAGAAGATTATGTAGGAAAGGAAAGGGAAATATATTATATCAGCAGGACCTTGAATGGTTATGAGATCAATTACACCTTCATTGAAAAGGCTTGTCTTGTGGTAGTATTTGCTACCCAACAACTCAAACATTACATGCCGACTCACACCATCAAACTCAACGCTAAAATTGATCCATTAAAGTACTTACTCAGCAAAGGTTCCCTAACAGGAAGACTATCCAAGTGGGTCATGGTATTGAGTGAGTTCGACATCCAATACATGGAAAAAAAAGCCATCAAGGGTCAAGCCATAGCAGATCAACTAGCTGAAGCACCATTGCAAGACAATCATCCAATGAACATTGAATTTCCAGATGCTAATGTCCTTACAATATCTACACAACAATGGATGTTGTACTTTGATGGCTCTCATACCCAACATGGATTAGGCGTAGGAATCTTGTTTATCTTGCCACAAGGGCATACCATTCCCAAATCCTACAAACTAATGTTTCATTGCACCAACAACACAGTCGAATACGAAGCATTGATCATTGGAATCAAAGTGGCAGTCGAGTGGAAGATCACAAAATTACATGTCTATGGTGATTCACAACTATTCATTAACCAGGCGAATGATGATTACGAAACAAAAGATGAAAAACTAATTCCCTATAAAAGAATGGTTAAGGACCTCAAAAAGTACTTTGTGGAGATAAAATTTGAACAGATTCCTAAAGGCGACAACAAAGCTGCAGACGCCATGGCTACCATTGCTTCTCTCTTGCAGATACCTAAAAAGTGAGCCCATTATGAGTTCATGGTAGAAAAAGTATTTGACCCTACCTACAATAACCTAGAATCCCAAGTCATCTACCACCTAGCCGAAGCTGATGCTTCCATCTACGAAAAATTTACACTTATTTGAAAGACAATACCCTTCCACTCTATTTTTCCTGGAACCAAAAATGAAATCTCATCCGACAAGCAACTCGACACACCCTAATAGCTGATGTGCTTTATCGCTGAGTTCTTGATGGTACTCTCCTTCGGTGTCTAGAATGCAACGAAGTTGAAACCGCTTTATGTGAAGCCCATGATGGTATTTGTGGCACACATTCAAGTGGCCTAACTTTAGCTAAGAAACTCCTACGTTTGGGGTATTATTGGCCAAATATTGAAAAGGAGTCATTCCAATATGTCAAAAGGTGCACAAAATGTCAAATCCATGGAAACTTAATACATGCATTAACACAAGAGTTGCAACCTTTCACATCAACATGGCCTTTTTGTCAGTGGGGATTGGATCTTGTCGGTAAAATACACCCATCTTCATCCAACAGACACAAGTTTATCATCACAGCCACATAATACTTCACAAAGTAGATTGAAGTGGTTCCCCTAACCACCATCACAGGAAAGCAAATATCATCATTCATCTTGAATTATATCATCGGTTAGTATGACATCCCTCAATCCATTATCATGGACAACGACAGACCATTCAAGAATCAGGGTGTTGAAGAACTTTGTGAGAGGCTTCACATACATCATCGGTTTTATACACCCTACTACCCTTAAGGGAACGACCAAGCAGAGGCCTCAAAAAAGACTATCCTAAAAATCTTGAAGAAAACCATCAACGATGCTAGACTTGATTGGCACATTCAACTAAACCCTGCTTTATGGGCCTGCAGAACCAGTATCTGCACCCTGACAAGAGCAACACCATATGCCCTAGTCTATGGATCAAACTCCATTCTACCTGTTGAGGTTGAGCTACCATCACTCCAGGTGTCACTAAAGGGGATCATTTCAGATGAGGAATACAATGTATAGGTTATAGGAATTGGAACAATTGGATGAGCATCGTCAACATGCAATGGACCACCTTAAAGCCTATTAGTAGAGGATATCCAGAAGTTACAATCATAGAGTAAAGCCTAGAAAATTTTAGGTGGGTGATTTAGTCCTAAAAGAGAACCCCCGTAACCAACAAGATCAAGAGAAGAAGAGGAAATTTGAACCCAACTGGATAGGTCCCTTTGTCATTGTCTCAGTCTTTGGATTAGGAGCATATCAGTTTTCCACACCAGAAGGGGATTTGTTTGATGAACCCCTCAATAGCTTGCATCTTAAGAAATCCTACACCTGAATCATCCAGTGCATCAGAAAGAGTCCTGAAAAGATACAAAAACATCAGAAAATGTCCTGAAAAAATGGTCGCCTTGATGAAACCCTGGAAAACAGGTGTCTTCATAACAACAAAAAAATTTAAAAAGATCAAAAATCAAAAAAATCAAAAAAAAGAAAAAAACTTGGCAATAGGCACTATTTGTAATAAGCTAGATTTTCCATCTATTTGAGCATGTCAACCATTCACTTTCGCCATCCATCTGCCTATCATTGGAAAGCCTCATGTACATATCCTGGCATCACGGTTGTGTCTCACCCTAGACTGGGGGAAAAATCATGAACTCACTGGGGGAAATAAACTTTGAGCTTGAACCAACAGACAAACAGTAGTAGTACAACACAACCCAAAACAATGATCATAGTACAACTCAACATTGAACATCAATCACCATCAGGAACACATCAACCATCCATATCAAATAGCCAAATGAATCAAACCAAGATCACACTTCAAATGGACGAGGCTCCTTCTGAATCAGGGATTTATCACTGTAACATAAATGTTCAATGGTTGTACTTTGATTTTTTTTATCATATCTCTGGAGCACCTCGATGATGTATTGAACTAGAGGATCCAAGAAGGAGTATGATTTTTCTTTGTTTGTTGTCTGTAAGTTGATCACTCTTACTGTGCAAATTGTCGTGGGACGTGCTCTACAAAGTATCACTAATGGCATTCTAAATTTGCATAGGAAAATGGTTAACTCTTGTCTATTTATGCAAGCAATACTCAGGTCATCTCAGTTTAATTATACTTAGATGCTTGTGTTAACTTGCACTATCAAACATCGTGGAAGTAGTACTCAGGTCATCATGGTCTAAATATGCCATCAATGCTTGTACTCACTTTCAACATTTTAAAGGCTCAATGATGATAAAAAGCATGGCAAATCGACTATTACAAATGAAAAATTTTGAATATGAGATCTGCATGGTTAGTGTAGATTGCATCCATGTTAGCTTTCATCTGTATCTATAGGGTTTCCAAGGCTGAAAAAATTTCACAAGGATGTTATCTCTATTATCAATGGATTGAGTACGCTTGAAATTAACCAAAAACACATCATTCTCATTTAGTTGCACATCAGTTGCATCATCATTTACATCAATTAGAAAACATTATCATTTAGTTGCACATCAGTTGCATCATCATTTGCATCAATTAGAAAACATTCTCATTTAGTTGCACATCAGTTGCATCATCATTTGCATACATTAGAAAACATTATCGCATCATTCATCCATCCATGCATCACATCATAATATTTGCATCAAAAAACACAAAAAGATGTGCATTACATCTCATTTACATATCAAAATCATTTCATATAGTTGCATTAAGAAAGTGGTTCACTAAGCTTAAATGAGTTAGTCTCTTCAGATTTCCAAGAAAGTTGGGAAATATGTCAGGTTTTGTGAAGCTTAACTTAACAAATAATCAACTAATGGCAACCTTCCCATGACTCTTGGAAGTTGGATAGATTCACTCATTTAAGCTTAAGACCCTAGAAGTTTCGAAGTATTACAAACTCAGTTAAGCATAATCATTTGCATCACATAATCATATCATCATTACAAAACATCATACATCATTTACATAATCATTACATCCCATTATCATTACATCCATACATAATCAATATGAACATCACATATCATCACATTGCATAATCAAATCCATCTCACATAGCATAAACCATCATTGCATACATCACATAATCATGTATTATCATATCATCAATGCATACATCACATAATAATGCATTAATCATAATCATCATCACCTAAGAATCATCAATAAACATCATCGTATAAATAAAACTAGGTACCATCACATTATCCTACATTCATCCATTCATTACATCATCTATTTGCATCTGAAAGTAAAAAAACATCAAATACATCATAGAAAACACATCAGTTGCATCATCATTTGCATCCATAACATATCATATCATCAAAAATTAAATGCTTCCATCAAAATCATCATGATCATCATTATAACATAGAAATTAAATTCATCCATCATTATCATCATGATCATCATCATATAATATCATATAGACACATAGATAGTAATCATCGCCACATATCATATAACCTCAAAATCATAATGTCAAAGTGTACAGGGGTATCCAAAGGTCTAAAGAGATACATCAATATAAAAAATGGCAGTGTATCATAAAGTCTACAAAAAAAGAGGTACATCATCAATGTCTCAATTGAATAAAGAGTGTATACAATCATGTCCAAAGTACATCAAAAAATCATAAAATGGAGCTATGTCGTGCTCCCCCCAGATAGTGTTGGCATCATAGAACTAGTACCTCCCCCTACACCTGACAGACCCACACTAGGATCTCTCCGATCTCCAGGTAGTGGTTGTGTGACACCCATGCTAACGGTACAAGACCAAGACCTACTAGACCGAGATTGTGCAAATCTCTCCCGCCGCTCTGGAGGAACCGCATCATAATATTGACCTCTATAGAACTCAACCTCCTGTGCAGTACGACAGACCTCTCTGAAGTAATTTGACGTACTGACAACCGCTGCAACCTGTTGTAGCCTCTCAGTGATGGCCTTAGCCTGCTCCACCCACCATCTCAGGGCATCCCTCTCAACAATCAATGTGGTAATCTTTCCCTGCACTTGTCCCTGCACCTTCCCCTGAGCCTGTACCTGTTGCACCTGTTGCCTAGCAGCATCCCTCTCAGACATCAGAGTTTGTATCTGTCCCTATGCCTACATAAGTAGAGCATGTACCTACTCTAACTGAACCTGCAATGTCTAAAACTACACCTGTAATGCAATAATCTGTGTCTACTGTTGTGGTGAGGGTAGCTGAACCTCCACATGTCACCTCTTGTGAGGCACTCTCAGCTCTCCAACATCAGGACCTAGCCCTCCTCCACCCCCATTGCCTCCATCATCTCCCTCGTCACTCTCCTCATCGTCACCTTCATCGCTGCTATCCCCTTACTCATTTCCCTGCTCCTCCCCCTGATCCTCCTCCTCCTCCACTCTCTGTCACCTACGCCCATGCCCTACTGCCACCTCCTCCTCTAGCAATGGTGTTGGCTCATCTAGAACAATGATTTGTGAGAAGGGATGTTGAAACATATACTGAGCGTACTCCTTTGATATCAAAGCATTAGTAATATCTAGGCGAACATCCCAGGGAACAACTTGTAAACCCTAGAAATGCTGCACGGCTGCATCGTAAGATAAACTAGTCCCCCACTTGGTTGAATTTGTCTGTTGTCGAGCATAATGTGCCACCCCCTAGGGCATCCCTTATACTCTGCCATACTCCCTCAGTACCCTTAGCAGCAAGAATCTCTCAATGACAAATTGGGTGTGCCTAATCAAGAACAAGGATTGACATAAATAAGGCATCTCAACATCATCCTCTAGCCACTACTCACAATCCAGATAGGGTCTCCATACCACCAACTCTAGATCATCTAAGGTCCTCCTCCAATACTCCAACTTGCCCATTCTAGGCTGAGCAAGTCAACCAACATAAATATGAACATATGGCCTCAGGGTGGCATGTTGCCTCTCCCCAACTGGCCATGAAATTGCTATATGCTCCCAAGCCCAGACCTAGAGCAATGTGACCCCCGCTGATAAACTCACCCCTCGATGATAGACGACCTGATGCAAATCATGGTACAATTGTGTGAGCATACAACATACCCATGCATAGTTGATTCCCTACACAATAATGCTCTCTAGAATCCTCCCCCAACCAATTGACAGTCCCTTTGACTTGCGATTAGGACAAAGGAACCCTCCAATGAAACTAGATAACACAAAAGGCAATGTGGCATACACATCAACCACATCTCTCCAGGGAATCTCATAGCCGCATATGTGCTCATCCTCAAAACTACTATGCAATGCCTCGGTCCCACCCTGCTCATGAGCATCATACAATACAAGCTCTCCAATCACAAGAATCTGTAGAATTCGATACAAATCCTCGGGAGTCATTGTGATCTCACCAGTCAGCAAATGAAAGGTGTTGTGCTTGTTGTTCCACCTCTCTGCTAACGCTTTCAACAAACCCTTGTTCACCCTAATCTAGGGCATATCAAGCAATGAAGACAAACTGCATCATGCAATGATGCCTCTCAGCTGACGTCCGGTGTGGAATCAAATCCCACGTCTTGGGAAAGCACTCTCTAATCTGTAAGCTAGTCAAAGCCTCCTATCATCACAAAATATCACAAATCAACCAATCAAATCAATCGCATCAATCGACCAATCAAATCAATCACATCAATCAATCCAAATCAATCAACATATCAATCTAATCAGCTCTGGTGAGACTTTGATCAAATCTCATGAGCATCAATCAAACAATGCACCTCGCCTATCATTAGGTTCATCAATCAATTCAACCTTGCCTATCATGAGGCTTATCAATCAATTCAACCTCTCCTATCATGAGGTTTATCAAATCAATGCACCTCACCTATCATGAGGTTCATCAATCAACTCAACCTCGCCTATCATGAGGTCAATTATCATCATCCTATCATTGCATCTCACCTATCATGAGATCAATGGATATCTAACCTATCAACATCATCAATCATCATCGACACAAAGGCTGACGTGATTAAACATCATCAACATCAAGGAGTCTAATCAATAAAATCATCAATCTAGTCTAAAACTTCACCAATGTGCTAGAATATTCTTTCTATGTGCTAAAAAACCCAATGCGCTAGAACAAAGGTTCTATGCGCCGAAACATCGGATGCGCCATTTCATTTGCTCAATGTGTCAAAATAGGGCCCCGATGTGCCAAAGTATCCTATGTGCTAGTCCATCTCATCAATGCACTAATCTAATTTCCCTAAGCGCTAATCTAACCTATGCACTATTTTAGTGCTTCTATGTGCTAATTCAGACAACCTATGCACTACATTATTCAATGCACTAGTTAATCCAACCTATGCGCTACATCGCTATCCCTATGCATTAGACTATTCTATGCACTAAAATAGACCATGTATGCGATATTGTGGGATGTCTATGTGCTAAAACAATTCAAAAACTAAATTCAAAGAAAAATAAGCGGGAAATTAATTGCACAAAATACGAGGTGGTTGTGCTGCCTGAATCGCTCGAACCAGTGTGTGTGATAGGGGATCACCATTCTGCTCCAAGTTTGCACAAGTCACTCTCACTCACAAGTTTTCAAAATTTCCAAATGCTCAAATGAACTTTCTAATCAACTTTTTAACCTTTTAAGGTTAATTAAGTGGCATTTTATGGGGATGTTTTATTTTTATTTTCAAAGGGACTTTAATTCATCAATTTCATCACCTGGTAGGCTCAATCTTCTTGTCTGAGAGATAAATCATTTTTTGATCATAAAATTTTGAAGTCATCACCAAATCATCAAAAAATCATCAAAAATTGCAAAAAAAAAAAATCCTAAAAATTCAAAAAATTCATCAATTTATCTCCCGAGGGGGCATATATCCATCATCACTTGAAAATCAGCGTTTGGGGCATCAAATTTTTCTTTGAAGCAACATGTAAACACATTACTTCAAAGAGGGGCACCTAAAATCAGTCAAGACATTTAATTAATTAAATACTAGTTATTTAACTAATATTTGACTACGTATAAATAAATTCTCAATTTATTTATATAGTTCACCCTTTTTCTAATTCTCCAAATCTAAAATTATATTCTTCTAATTTAATTAAATAAATGAATTTCTAAAGTTTGTTTTATTTAATTAAGTTTCACTAATCCCAAATTAGGAATTCAAGCACATGTCTACAACTTTTCATGCCACCTCACCAAGGTCACATGAAATTAAATAATTCTAATTTTTAATTAGAATTATCTTCAAACAAATGGTTTATTCCTCACACACTTCTTCAACAAACTTTCAAACACATGGTCTTTTTCTCCCACACTTGATTCCTCCATCCATTTGGCATGTTGTCTTTGGTCAAGGGAACACCTTCTTGATTCTCTTCATCTCCACCATTCATCCCTCTTATTTGAATCTGGACCATCGATCTTTGCCACATCACAAGATGCTTGGAAAAGCCTATAAATACAACCTTTTGTTATTGTGTTTTACATCCACATTTGAGTAGAGTTATCATGCAGGCATATTGTTTGAGCATTGGCACATTTGGAGTCTTATAGTTAGAATCATGTTTTGCTTTGTAGTTGCATATAGAATCATGTTTAGCTTCATATTTAGCATTGTAGAATCATATGTTGCTTTATAGTTGCATTTTATACCCTACTTTGCTTTATAGTTGCATTTTAGATTAGTATATTCATAGTTAGCATTTAAGCATGTGCAAAATCTTCCTAGTTTCATATCATAGCATTTACATTGTATAATCTAACATCATTATCCATTCATCATAATATCCATTATCATTTTCATCATTTAGTTTCATGTAGGAATTTAATTGGCTTGCATGTTGACTATTATCTCGTTTCTCAAGTGTCATTTTAACAACCATAGTGTACATAAAAATTTGAGAGCCAAATGGTTTAATAAATCCTTGAGAATAGAGGACAATGAAATGTTCTTAAAACATTTGTTTAACTGCAAAATAGAGTAGTTTATTTGATTCAAATCTTTGATATAATCTGTTTCATTGGTGTTTGTGTTGATTTACTAAAAACTCTACCACATTTCACACACTCAATATCAGTGTCGTAGCTGAAGTAAAGTAGCATGGTATCAAAAACAACTAAAACAACTATCAACCAAACATAAGCAAACTGAATCAAAGTGCAACAACTGGAGGGACACTACACATATAGATAGTTTTATATAAATTAAAATATGTATGTTTTGATGATTTCATTGATATTGTTTGTACCATTTTTATATCAGGTAGCCTGAAGACCTACTACATTCTGGGCACAAGTTTCAGATGTACATATGTACTTACACAATTAAACGTTTTGTACAAATTACAAATACATGTACATACACAATTATACTCTATGTACTTTTATGTATCAAAATCAATATTATATATATTTTGTTTGTTAAATGTGCATTTTTTCCTACTTTGAAACTTTAAATTTGATTGTATAATCACTAAACAACATTTATATTACTGTTAAATTTGGTTGCCTTGAGCAACTTCACCAAATTTTGACAACTTATGTGATCTCCTTAAGACGTATTAGGACCCCTTAAGACATCTCCTTAAGACTTCGTATTAGGACATATCCTAAATATTATACTTAATTATATCATTTGTTATGATGATTCACCCTAAAGTCTAATACTTGTTTATATCACTTAATATTTATACCTAATTATACTCTTCTTTGATCCCCTTAAGACGTTGTATTAGGATCCCTTCAAACATCCTATTAGGACCCCTTAAGACATCCTATTACGACATAAATTAAATAAACATTAAAATTATTTAAATTATATAGAAGGTGATTGTTATGATGATTTATCCTAAATTCTAAGTTAATTATATCAATTTCTTGATTAAATATGAGACATGTACTTTGAAAAATTTCATCTCCTTAAGATGTCCATAGGTGAAGATGTTTGCTATTGTTTGATTTGTATTTTGAAATCATTTGGTTTAGGATGATGCCAAATACATTGAAACTTGTAGATTAACTTAGATGTCTCTTTTGACAAAGGATGTGACTCCAATTCCAATAGATAGTACCAAAAGAAAGGGTGGATGTAGAGGAAGAAGGCTGTAGTATTTTTGTTGAATGCTATTATTTGTTTTGACAGCTTATAAATTAGTGTTTTTTGTGGAACATGAGGTCAAGAGGACTTTTATGTTCTTAAGTTTTCTCTAGCACTTTGCATGATTTGTAAATATGGGAGTACATGATTTAATTTCAAAACTTTAGCCTATTTTTGAATAATTAAGTTTTTTAATTTTATGTTGTAAAAGAACTAGGAAATATGGTATATACTTAAAGAACATTTTTTTTTGGAAAAACTCGTTGCATTTTGATTGGTATTTATGTTTAGTTTATAGAACTTACTAATGATTTTGTTCTCTAATCGTGTATTGCTTATTTCTTAAATTTCATCCTTTGTGTTATATAAACAGATTGCTTTTGTTTGTAATTATGATTTATTTTCTTATTTTATTAGATCTAACCTGTGCATTAGGACCCTTTAAGACATACTATTAGGATGTGAATTAAATAAGTTCATTGACTAATTATCACTAATTATTGAATGTATATCATGTATATCATTTATGGATCACTAAATTTGTAAAGTACAAATATTAAAATGTCCTATTAATTTCAACTTTGTAATTTCATTTTTATATTTAATTTCACATTAATGTCCTATATTAATGTCTTGACTATGAATCTTTTGAAAAGTACAAATATGTCCTATCAATTACATATTAAGATTTCAAATAAAATGCATAAATGTACATGTGTAAATTAAAATTAAACAATAATAAATTCCGCTATTTACAATATATTAAGTGCATGAAATAAAGTCCATCAGAGTATAACCCATGAAATAAAGTCCATGAAACAATATATTAAGTCCATGAGAAACCAAATATGTAGTCCATGAAATAATCAAATATAATCGATAAAATCATGTTCAACTCATGTATCATCTCTATAATCAAGAGACCTCTTCACACCATGTGAACTACACGGATGGCTCGAAACACTCTGTACAAGAGAAAGATGAAATCATATGTAAGATGATTAAAAATTATTTAATGACAATTTAATTTATAATTCATCATAAAATTAAATTACCATCATATCTGGCTCTAGATGCTTTGGTGCACCTGGACCAACCTCTAACTCCTCTGAATCAATCTACATATACAATAGAAAGAAAGTTGAAATTAGATGCAAGTCTACCATTAAAAATGATTTAATTCAATTTAATTTATAATTTATCATATTTAAGTTGTACTATAAGAGGTTGTGCACCATCTACTCCAGGACCTGTTTGTACAGGCTCAACTACAAGATGTGTCTCATGCTATAAAAGATTTTTTTTTTAAAGATGTATGAGCTCATATATATATATATATTCAATTTTAAATTTAATTAAAGTTATTGACAATGTATAATTTGTAATTGACTTTAAATATAATTAAAAATTTAAATTACCATGATATTTGGAGCCTACCTTGCATGTCCTCCTAGAGGTGTAACTATGACTGAGTCATGGTAGAAATTTGCACTAACAAAGTCCTACAAGATCAAATTTAAAGCATGTATACTTGAATTAGGTTAAAATATATATATTTAAGTTTGCACATTTCGTGTAGAAACTTTTTTAAACAACCTAAAATTCAGAGGCCTCACGAGTAGCCGCAACATCTAATGTTTGTCTGATGCCCATTCTCATTGTTGTATCAACCTATACATACATATAAACATTTAACACTTATAATATTTACAAGTGTACATGCGCATTTGATATATAGTGAATTCAAAATTCATAATTGTAACTATATTAATGTAAGTTAAATAATTTACAATATAAATGTGCCTGCCCCTGATTTGCAACGCTCGACAGTGGAGGACCGCTTGACAACCCCTCGAGTGGAATTGACGTGGAAGTCAATGGACTCCCCTAAACCAACATAAATATTTAAAACATATTTTCATGATTGAATTATAAATTTAAAAGTCAAGTTAAAAATTATTTCATATATAATTTAAAAATTTGAAATCAAAATACCCCATAAGGGTTGCCGACTAGGACTAGTGTCGACATATGTACTCACGGTGCAGATGATTGCCCCATAGTTAGTGTCATCTGTACACCAAATAGTTTGATTGTTAAAATGTATTGCAATTTTTTTTGATATATATGTTCATTAAAATTCTTATAAATTCAACATGTAGATGCATATTTATATCTGTGTCGCACTGTCCTTAGGGTGATGCTCTACAATAAGAAATTCTACAAATGAACTGAGGTGACTAGATGATCCACCAGAATCTCCATGTCCACCCGAATTGGGTGTGGCTTGATCAGGTCCATAGCATAACTAATGGCAACTAGTACATACATGTGGTGTCAACACTCATGGAATGGCGCTAGGACAAACTCCATAGAATGCTCCTCCATCATCACGGTCTCTATGCTCCCTAGTCACTATCACAGAAGCATGTTGATCAAGGTCTCCTGCGAGCATACTAAGGGATCCTAATGTTAATACCACCACATGTTGATGCACAAGTGTGGGAATGTAAGGACCAAGAGGAGAAACAAGGGGTTGTGCATGCA
>VDFB02040176.1:0-21066 GCA_007258455.2 Sequoia sempervirens | reverse complement strand
AAGATGGTGGGATTTCAATGACATCATTTGGCCCACCTTGGAACCAAAACGCCCCAAGAAATAACCATTTACACCCATCTCTCTAGGTACTCATAGACAAATACTCATCTCCATGGCATGACAAATTACCATATATAAATTCCAAGGACTAACGTTCAACAAAGCAACAATTGATATAGGTAAAATATAAAGACAAGGCTTAACTTTTACAACTATATGTAGATTTAAATAAATAACTCCCTTTGGATAGATCCACCATTTACTTTCAATTGTTATTCAAGAATGAAAAATAATCCATACATAATTATTAGAAAAAAGGAAGAGTCCCAACTACATCTACTCTCATTATTATATGTACAGGTACACATACTAATTTCACCCTTCTGTACATATACTTTCACTTTTTCCTTTTTCTTACCATCTTCTTATTATACAACTTTGTATTCGTATATGTTCTCAACTTCATCATGTGTAGATGAATAATTTATATCCATATAATTCTACACCAACTACATTTACCATGCTACCAATCTCATATTGTCACACCTACAATTCCTCTCCTTAATGCCTACCTTCACTTTTCATACAACTTGTATCATTTACATAAAACCATGTATGCATTTATGATGTATGTCTCCTAACTTCTTCTATAATTGTGTAAGAACAAAATGCATTCACAACCAAGAAACTATGATGAAGGGTACTTCATTCTACCACATGGAATCATCAACTACACAATCGTCACAAATGAAATATCTACAAATCTTTCACTCATGTTGCTATCACCAAATATGTATTACAAACATTTTGTAAATTTTACAAACAAGGTTGCATATATTTCAAACTACACCTCCTTACCATGTTTGTTTCTATATAGTATTCTATCGATGTAACCCTTGCACTCCCTAGTGCAAGTGCTAGTACCAGTAAGAAGTAAGCCTGGAATTTGATGTTGACTCCTATTTTTTAGGGAAACTTGATTATTTAACTGTCTTTCAATTGAAAAATATATATTGTCAAAAAAAAATTCATAATATCAATAAAAAATGAAATAAATTTCTATATAAAATATAATTATAATATTTTTGTTTTATTTTGTAATATTGATTCATAATATTAATAAAAATGATAGAAAACTTTAAATGAAATATGTGGGAGAGGATCAAGTAGTTGAACATGATCATAAGTACTTATAACGGAATGAAATGTATTCTTGAGATCTAAAAAACACAAATCATGTGATGCCACACCAGTGCACCAATAAAACATGATTTAGTGCACAACTATCTGTTTAACTTTTATTTGATGCTATTTTGGACACCTCAATGTAAACATGTTGATGAAGTACCATATTTGATTATGTGGACTTGAAACCTTAGTTATAAGCAAGGAATTTGTCAAGTAAGTTGTTTTGAAAAGATGAGAGTAATTTAAAATTTTCATAAAATATTTTGAGAGATGTCAAGTTAAGATGTTCAACTACTAGATCCTCTCCTATAAATTTATATGTATATATGTACATACATACATATTTGTGTGTATATATACATACATATGTGTGATATATAGATATATATATATATATATATATATATTTAAAATAGTTTTATCAATAACAAGTTCCAAACAATAATTCTACTTCAGAGTAAGAAGTTGTTGAGCTTGTTTTATTATTGCTGGCATAAAGGTGATCATGGAAAAACGTAGCCCTATGGCGTAATTCAAAACCTAGTGTTAAGTAACTTAACGTGAAAAATCTGAATCAAGTTATCTATATTATTTCAAAAATATGGGTGAATAAATCATAGAAAAATTGAAACGTGAAGTTTTCTAAAACGCCATAGGTTGACTGTAAATAAATAAAATTTAAGTGAAATCCCTTTAAAATGAAATTTAAACTCAGGAAAAAATAAGAAACAGGGTGTCCTGGTCGGACCAACTTCAACCAGCAATAAAACGAGCGGCAATATTGGCGATTTTATATGGCTAAGAGAGGACCTATGTCCAGATCTGATGCATATTTTTTTGTAATTTTTCCGCGTACAATTACCTGGCGATTTTTATTGCAACTTTTAAAAATATAAAGTAACCTCGTGATGTTCCACCAAATCTTTAACTTGGTCAAAACTTCATGAATTTTATTTTTTATTTTTTAAATCCTATAGTATGTGAAGCATAGAATGTGACGTATGTTTCAAATTCAAAAAATGTGATACTGCTTGAAAGTTATAGATGTTTTTGAATCAGCTTATCGATCAGGACTTTAGTCGTAATTATAATAGAAAATAAATAATAATTATTTATTAAATTCAAATTAAAGCATAATTTATATTGGTGGAAAGCTAAGAATCTCCTCTAAAAACCCTTTTTGTTTTATCAATTTTGGATTAAAAAAAAGTTTCCAACCACATACCCTACAAATACCCATAATATTGCCACTTTTTGGCCCATCATGATCCTGCACATACCCATAAAGACAAGCAAGGTTGAAGTCTATTAAATTTATTTTGGAAGACTTTATTTAATCAACTTAATCCAATATTTGAATTGTGTGAAGGTTTCGTACTGCTTCAGTCAATGTCGATACTTTAAATCATTTTCAACTCAAAATAGACCACTTGTACAATGATCTCCAATTGTGGGGTATAATGTGCATAGCAAGAAGAGTGCCAAATATTGCTCCTTAGTCACAAGAACTCTATGCATAAATGACGGGCGGTAGGATGTTCTCCAATTTTAATGATCTTTTTATCTTATGTTTTGAGTTCTGTTGCAAACTTTGATTGACTTTTTCCATAAACTTTATTTTTGGAATGGAGAGTGCATGAGATGAAGTAATTTGACATTTAGATTTGAATGCACAACTTACATTGACATGAGTTGTGGTTGTCCATGGTTTTAAAGGGATAGGCAAGATGACTCTAGCCATTGACATTTATGCATGTATTGACCTCCAAAGTTATAAGCATTGCAAAATTCACATGGAACAAAATTGTAACAATAATGATCTCAAAGTTCTCCAACAATAGATTTTGTATCGATTGTTCGACAAAAATGTGAAATTGGATGACTGTGACCAAAATCGGGGAATGGTCGAGTCGCTTTCTATAGATAATCCTAATAAGCCTTTATTTCTATGCATTGACAATGCTCTCAAGAAAATAGATTTGAAACAAATTCTACCTCCAAACTTGTGCCATTGGATTCCACCCAAGAGCATAATACTTGTCACTAATTGAAATCTTTGAGAGAGTGACATATTTGTCAATAGGAATATCCAACTCCAAGAATACACAGTGAGTCCTCTTCCAATGGTAGAGGCTAGAAGGATTTTGTTGAAGAAGTTTTGGGAGTACAATGATGAAGGGAACATGAACCCGTTGTTCAAGCTTTGTGGTGGTGTTTTGCTTCTACTTAAAATAGTTGGTTTGTAAATAGCTATAAATACTAGAAATGTAAATAATATAGAAATAGTAGATATGATTAGAAAAGGAGAGGAGGTGGAAGAAGGAGATCTAGGTGAGCATATGGTTGATTTTGTTTACTACATATTCTCACCACGTGTGAGAGGATTTTTTAGATATCATATTCTTCATCTATCACTATTGGAAGAGTGAATATGTGGCATACATAGTTACATATATGGAATTCAAAGCTCTAGAAGATGTGGCATTCATCAAGATGTCTAAAGGTGGTGATGTGATTTTTCATGACATAATTCAAGAAAGAGGGGGAAATATTTTAGAGAAAAAGAGAATCACATATCCTAAGACTTTATCAAAATGCTTGAAAGATGAAGAGGTATGTCATACTTACAATGTCTCTTATCAATATTATGAAAATGTATTTTTTATTTGTTATTCACAATCATAACCATAAATGAAGTTTGTTTTCATGTAGAAACATATAAATTTAAAAGGCATCTTTTTAAATTAAAAGTATAACCAACCTCCAATCATAATTTATGAAAATCGTCTAAATTTTATGAGAAATTCCTTAATAGTACTAAGTTATGATGGGTCACAAATAAGATTCAGAGAGAAATTTCATAAATCTTCTAAACAACTTAGATACCTTAGAATTTTGTTGGATGTTGTTGATTTACCAATAGATTTTGAGAAACTTGACCATCTTACCTACTATTGGGGCCCACTTATGCAAGGCATGAGTTTGTATGAGTAAGATTTTCCCTTTTCAATACATATTTATCATTTAAATTAGCTTTTGTTAGAGTATATATAATGGAAATTGACAACCTTTCTATAAAAAATTGTGCAAATATGTAGCTTCTGTAACTGAGGGTAAATTTTTCTAAGGTTTTAGATTAGATCAATCAATTCAATATTAAAGACAAAAACCCAAAGTCCTATCGAGTACAAAGGAATTTAAACGATAAACAGTTATACCTGTAAATCGAGTTCTCCATGATTACCTCCATAGTACCTTTTTACTTGTTGGATGATGCTTTGCCCTCAGATTCGTTGTGCGAGCAATCTGCAAATGTCTAATTCCTACACCAAGCTTTGAAGGATTTGCATAAAATGTCTAAAGCCTATGCCTAAATGCCTATGATTGACAATGTCTATGCCTAAATAATGCTAATATTTGATCAAATAAAAATAATAAATGGTATGGAAAGCCTAAGAGTGCAAGTGCGAAATTCTATAAAGTGAATGCGTGTAATGTGTGTAATCGAAAAGTAAGGAAAATGGAATTTTATAGAAAATGTCATTTTGAATGGACGGGCGAGATTAATTCATGACGAGAACCTAAAATGAAAGGTCCAGATTAAATATGAGAATCCCTAATTAGGGTTAGGGAAAATTCATTAATTGAACGGTCAAGATAATATCTCAGATAATTGGATCGACGATGGAGAATAAATGAGGAAATTAATTAGAAAATAAGGATTTTTGAAAATCAAGAAGATAAAGACTGCCTAATTTGTGAGATTCGAAAAATCAAGAAGATAAGAGTTGGACTAAAGATCAGATTTGGAAAATCAAGAATCTGCCTGATTACTTGATTTTTAGAAGATTAGTTACCATTTTGAATTAAATTAATTCAAAATATGGATTTTATGAGATAATAAATAATCTTTTTCAGATTATTTACCAAAATGGTGGCAGAGTTAAGATTGTGATGACATTTTAAATAATTTCATTTATTTAAATGAGAATAATGAACTGGAAATTAAATAGTGAATAATTAAATTTAATTTAGCGGAATAAAGATTAATTAATTAAATTAATTAATCAATTCATTTAGTATAACAATTAGTGACATATTAAATAAATAAATAAAATTTATTTATTTAATAATCGAGAGGAAAAATATACGAAGGAGTAATTAAAATAAATTAGAAATTTATTTAATTAAGGAAGACTTAAGGAAACGATTAATGGCGTATTTCATAAATAAATAAAATTTATTTATTTAATAATCATGAAAAATAAAGAGACATGAATTAATTATTTATTAATTAAATAATTATAAGTATTTAATTAATAGTCGAATGTGGACCAAGGACATAGTGCATCAATATAGTGCTGGGATGAAAAGTGGTAAAAAATGGAAAACTAGAGGCCTAGGTCATTTTTAGGTGTCTACATTTTCCCCTCTTTGTCATAATGTAGCATGTCACATTGTGACAAAGAAAATAAGCCAAAAAAATGCCCCAGTGCAAAATAAGATGAGGAAGAATGACGAGGAGGGTTATGGTATGCCCCCTCAAGAGGATAGACAGGGTCCAAGAACACAGGTGTGCTCTCGAAATGGACGAGAAGACTAGGATATGAAGAGACAGAAATATTAGTGCAAAAGATATGGATGATTATATGGATGCAATGCCTATATGAGATGAGTGAGAGAAGATGATAAGACTAAAGAAGATGCATGTTAGTTCCTAGACCAAATCCTTTAAAACATTGCCATAGGACTAATATTTATTGCTCTTAATCATCATTGGGCAGTAAAAATGACACAAATGGACAACAAACACCATGATATAACGTAGACCAAGGTGTACAAGGTCATCCACTTGAAAAACAGACAGTCACAGACAAGGAATGTCCTAACTCATACTAAGGGTCATGTTGCCCCAATCTTTTTTTCGAGACAATCCATAGACATCAGTCAAAAAAAATAAAATAGGCCAGGATACGTCATCGCACCTCTAAATCCTTCACGGGACATCCTCGAGGTAGCTAGTAACATGACCAAAAAGACAAGACAGTAAAAATATAAGACAAAATAGCCAAGATAATCAAGAGATAAGACAAGACAGACGAGAAAAATTAACAGCCATTTAATTTTGTTTGCCAATGTTTGTTTGCCAAATATTGATTTCTTGTCGGTTTGACAGTTTTAACAGTTTAAGAGTTTTTCCAATTTGATGAATGATCATTCGGGGCCTGTTGTCGGGGAAGGACACATCACGAAAGAAAAGGCAGGGACATTTAGCCGAGGTCTAACTCCAGAAAGGACACATACTAGCAGAAGAGGACCAAAGAGTGGCGAGGCCCGACAATGTTTTGACTAATATTTTTGGCAAAGTTGACTGATGTTGACTGTATGATTGATTGGACTGTGTTGTCTAATTTCAACCAATTTTGACATTGACGTTTCGAATGACTTTCTTGTGTCCAAGTGTGACTATGTCTGACTTATTTTACTGATGTGATGATTGTGACAAATGCCACAATTATATTTCGATAACCCTAAAAGAGGACTAACTAATGTCTGGGGGACTCATCGGCCCGATGGCCCCTTCCTTTATGTAGCAAATCTTGTGAGGGAGCAATGTAGTTCGACAATGACATGGACTAAGCGGCATGGTGACTTAACTCATGTTTAGGATTTTGACATTGATTTGGATGTTTTTGTGTTTTCTTGGGGACATTTATGATTTTAGGTCTTTCTTGAACATTTTAGCGGTGAGCATGCTTTAAGGACTTTTATGATGTTTTGGTCTTTTTCAAGGCGTTTTATGATTTTTAGGTCTTTTGAGGACATTTTATGATGTTTTTGTTTTTCTTGAGGACATTTTATGAATTTTTTTTTTTGAGTTTTTGATGTTTAAGGATAAGTGACAAATGCATATATGGTGATGCCTTCACATGAGAATCAGGACAAGCGTGATTGTGCCCTAGTCAGGCGAATACCAATTGGCCAATTGATGTCAGCGTTGTTTGATGTGGGAAGGGCAGCATCTGAAACAACATGAGGGCGATGACAATAATGTGATAGAAAGTATGGAGGTCTCTGACCGGGCTAGGAATGCGGTCGATTAAAATTTTGGATAATGTGCTTGTATGGATTAGGCTGTTTGCATTTTGGAATGACTTGGTTAGGACTAGATGGGATGATGATTATCCTTAGACGTTTGTGAGGAAAGCCAAGGTGACATCATTGAAAAGGATAGGGGTGGCCTTGGTAAAGGACATGAGACATGAGACTAAGGGAATTGTCATATGATTTTCAAGGACTATGTCATATAAGGACAATAAGACTATGATGGTCGATGACATGATGTTTCATGAATCGTGTATTCTTGAAGGATAGACATGTCGGGGGATTTTCCCAAAGCATGATTTATGTGTTCCAATTTTATGTGGGAGCCAATTAAGTGGGAAAAATTCGTAAGGCGATAGGGCTTAGATGGGCCGGATGTCAATGTCTCATGAGCAAGGTATTGGAAAATGAAGCGACTTGCCCCAGTATAAAATTCCCATGAGCGATTTATTTTACACATGGCGGCGCTTGTTGCGAGGTTTCATCATGGTACTTATCGAGGTGCTTGTTTACCGGGTTTCACCATGGGGCCGAAACTTTTCTCTTTACTATTTTCTTGACTTTTTTTTGGTGTCACGAAGACACTGTTTGCGGTTTTCATCGATTTGACAATTTTTTACATTTTCAATTTTTGCATTTTGATATTGTGGATAGCTTGGATGCTTTAGATGACCACTGATTGTTCTGAATCCATTGACGGTGCCGATGTAGAGTCTGGTGTCATGATATGCCAATAATGACCTTGCTGAAGGAGTTGTCTTGTCAGGATCGTAGCACTTGTATATAACTGATCGATGTCATTGTGATCCTTTTTGATACTAGAGTTGGCCTTATCAAAATATGCACATTGCAATAGAGTGCCATGAGAGTCCTTGTGGTAAAGAGTTGCTGCCATGATGTGACGGATTTGTGACATGGGATTTTTGGACTTTAAACGAGATGTAGGGTTATGACAAATGATGGTAGATGTGGAAAGGTTGTTTGGACGTTTGGATGAATCACCTTTTATTCTCCAAACTTGGTATGGTGTATGACAGATTTTGGAGGGATGGTGTTTGGAACCAACACTCTTAGATGCCTTGTTTGATGACCATTTTGAAGGAGGTGGACATGTGTTATATGTGGGAGTCCTCTTGTCTTGTGGCTCCACATTGTGATTGACTTTTGTATTTGACTTGGTGTCTTTGTTTGGGTATGCTGTTTTATCCATCTTTCTTTGGGATTCATTTTCATTTCATTTTTCCTTTGTCCCTTTTGTTTTGATTCAATGGCCTTTGACATTTGATTTTGATCTTTTACTTGTAAAGACTTTTGTTTTGTTGGTTCCAAGGAAAGTTTATTTGCCTGATGGAATAATGGTTCATGGTGAGTGGAGAAGTGTTGTGAGAAATCCTATGACAAGGATTTACATGGACTCCACGGCGTTTGTATGCGAAAAGTTGCCCCAATAGAGGTACCGACATCGTTTACGGTGTTGGAACAAAGCGAACAATCTCATCAATTGTTAATCCACCAAGATATGATGCAATTGGTGAGATACAAGGCTGACTACTACAATATGGAAATCTAAAATTGTATGTAAATCACGTACATAGCACTGTAATCCTTGAAATACCATGAAGAAGTAGCTTCTTTATTATGCTAAAATCAGCCCTCTAACATGCTTGATAAAACCCACCTTGAATGAACTTATATGCTTAATAACATCACCATAAGATACTTGAAACAACAAGAGGCACAAATCAGCAACATGAGAATGCAAGATTTCACAACACAAGGTAGCAATGGAACAAAAGAATAAACACATAACACAGTGTTTATGTGGAGAAACCCTTGCAGGAAAAAACTCCACCAAGAAGAGAGGCCCAAGTTGTATTATCTTCAAAAAAAATTAAAATACATCCACTTCCAATCTCCTCTTGAGTCTTCAATCCTGCAGCACCCTGTTACTCTTGTTACTCTCTCTCTCAAACTTCACTCTCAAGTCTCATATTTATACAAAATGAGTACCCACCAAAGGAATTCGTGGGAGATGGATAAAATACAATATTTCTATCTTGGGATACACCAAAATCATCTTCTTACATATTCCCTTACACTTGTCATAGGCATCTTCCCAATATAGGTGCCTAGAACCAAGAATAGGAACTTACAAGATAATAATAGCTGTCATATGTTGTCATAGAATCTCTTACACCTTATGACAGTTGTAAGTTGTCATAGATGCTCTTACAAACTTATGACATGCGTCATAATAGCCCAAAAATACATTTCCCAAAGATAGGCACCAAGATTCTCCACCTCACCTCATTTACTATTTACCAAGATTCCTTGAGCAGTAAAAGTAACTCTGTAATAAACTGCCGGTGAAACTTATTCATCCCTTATGGGTAATTACAAATTAAGAATAATAAATGGAATAAATACAATATTGGGATTTACAAGGTTAATGGCACCTTATCCCAACATTCTCCCACTTGACATTATACATTGTAAATCAACCCATAGGAAATCTCAACAAGGGAATAAACATCCCTTAGCCAACCATGTACCATTGATTCTTCAACATGCTTTTGTGCTCCAACAAGATACCTGCAGAAGGAACCATGATAACCACCATCTCAAGCAAGAAATCCTCACATCATATTACCCATGATAGGACAAGGAATATGCCATGGTGAAACATATCAACTGTCACTGAAACCTGCACCAATCTATACATGAACACAAGCATCAAATTCAAATGATAACAAAAGACTCTGAGTGACTGCCACACTCATACCAAAATTGGAATAGCAACCACAACAAGTTGCTAGCTCATCCAAAACTATCCATACCACAAACTAGGGTAAACAAACTATCATAGGTAGAACTTCATGCTATCAACATAACAACCCAAATCTACAAACAAGTCCCTGTATATCCACCATCCTGCAAAAGAAGACTCCAAGGTAATAACACACATAGACATGCGATAAAAAACCTCTGAAGTAACTCACTACAGTAAAGTGTAACCAGTCCAAGAGAGGTGCCCCTCTCATACATAACACATATACCTTCTGGAACTCCCACTGCACAGGTAATGTCAAATCTGAAAACTAGATCACAGCATTAACAAGTCCTCCTATAGCACTTCACATAGAGGATGTGGCTAACTCCTCTATCATAGTGTCAAAGAAGCATACAATGATATGCAAAATACATCTCTCATTACTAATCCAAATAACTCTCCCAAGTCCTCCAACCAATGAAGAAAGAGATCAAGGAGCTACCAAACTGTTGCCAAAAAACAATGAAGTACAAACAACAACTCATAACTCCATTCATGAACCTCAACTCCATAAACATAAGAACCTTCAAGAAGAAGACAATATTCCCATAAAGAGAGAACCTACAAATCAAACCATCTCCTTATACCACACTAACATGTGCCAAACTGTGTAAAGTAAGATCTCCTTCAACACTCCCAAACTGAAAGGATATCAACATCTAACCATTCAACTTATAATGAAACATGGCAGAACTTAGATGTAAACCTCTCACAGAAAGTAGATCAAACTTAGCTGAACATTCCCATAACATAAGGGAATATGCCCAAAGCCAGTAACCATCTCCTGTACTTCTCCTACCAAATCCAAAGTTCAAGATTGCAAGGAGAACAATGGAAATACATAAAATCATGCATCTACTTCCCAGCAATCCCTCAGAACTCAACTTTCAAGATTAATGCATAAGAGAAGACAAGATACATATAAATAATGCATCTAATAATCAGGTGGGCAACACCTCTTAGATCATTTACCTGCCGAGTAGACCAAGAGTGGGATACAAGATTGTCCTGTGCATACAACACCAAGCAATATAGGCTTTCACTAAAGACAACCTTCTCATTAGGTCTATGATGGACTCGCATCCATTTCCAGGTGTAGGGTCCTCGGTCTTTACTGTTGAGAAACTTTTATAACAAGTAACCATTCCAACACATATCTCTTAACATAAGAAATATCCAGCCTAACCCAAGTCTCTCTATTATCCATGAGCACCCACTAATAAATCCATGCCAACTTCAAATGCAGCCTGCAAAATCATGAAGCTCCAAGCAAATGATTAATACTCAAAACCAAAGAGAACTACATCCTCTCCGAAGGAAGAACAATAACACCTTTACCAAAGAATCTAAAGGTCCTCCATGAAACAAGATGTTAAAACCTCTTCAAATCACATGAAGATAACCATATCCTACCAAAGCTCCCACTAAACTGTGGTACCGAGCTATACATGGCAACAAGATAAACATCAAACCATCACTGTCAAAAACTCCCACTGAAACATGTAACCAAGCTATCCATGACATCGTGATAACCATCTCCCAAATGAAGATCATCCATGGCCTCAACACAATCAAAGAATCCGCTGTATACAACACAACTCCCAAAAGGTCAAGAGAACCATAATCTCCAAACCAATAAGATAGAACACACTGTAACTGCACAAAGCTCCCACTGAAAGTGATATCAGAGTTGTATACATGGTATCATGATAAACATCATTACCAAAACTCCACTAAAAGTGAACAGAGCTTTTCATGCACCATAACTTACTGTTATAGATTCTAATGAATAACTATATCAGGTACTCTAAACCATTCTTCTGTCTCACTGCAATAAACATACCAATGTAATCAAGGTGACCAACCAAATACAATCCTCATCAGACAATTTACAAGATCTGCACTCATGAAATATCTCAAAGGAGAAAAACATGGTCAATGCTCCAATCTCAAATAACTGAAAAATAGATTCAACCCCACATCAGTAACATGCAGAATAGAAGTAGCCAAGAAATAACATGTAGATTTCCAAGACTCAAACACCAGGATCAACTGTAGACCTGATTTGCCAAACAAATCCACATAAGAGTATCCATCGATCATAAGAACCCGTCAAGCAGCCCTGCAAATCTGAAATTGTTTTCATCCAGAATACTCTAAGAGTCTGAATACAATCTTTCCACAGATCTACAAACCACAGATTTTTGTTAACATGTAAAACATGTAAAACCATCTCTTTGTAAATCTGAAATCACTTAAATATCTAGATATTCACACTATACATGTCATCTGAAAGAATGAAATATCACAGATCTACAAATCCACAGCTATTTATAATAGGAAAACTGTAAAACCTACATATCCCAAATAACATGAATATGAAAAAGGAGGAACCAGGTTGTCCAGGAGTTTCCATATCACTAAAATACCAACTCCACAACTCACATGCAACTAGTGGCAAATCATCCAATGCTTTCATGTAACCAAGGGCTAAACCCATGAATCCAACATAAGCACTCCATACTATAGTCCAAAAAAAAATGTTCTTCCATGTAACTAGGGCACCATAATCAACCACCCAACATGAAAACCCATTCACTTCACATGACCACAAGGTAAAGGAACATAACCACCATGCAAGAAGATACTCACATATTGCCAAACTAGAGCTCCAGATCACTACCACAAGATCAACTCCATGAAGATACATAACCCTGAGCCTCAAAAGCCCATTGTAGATCTCGTTGAAAATATCCATCGGAGAGTTAGATACCATGGCTTCCAATCTCACAAATCTGCAAAGCAATGTCAACATACAGAACATCCACTGCAGCCCAAAAACCTCCAACATTCTACAATTCCTTCCAATAGATTCACAAGCTTTACAAGCTAAATTCAAAAAAGAAGGAATACCCAGAACCAAATTACCATGAATCCATCACATGCAAGCACATGCAAGCAACATGCAAGTCCATGCAAGTACATGCAACTCACATGCAAACACATGCAAGCTCATGGAAGCAACATGCAAGTACATGCAAGCACATACGAGCACATGCAAGCCATGAAACAACCTTAAGCTCTGATACCAATTGTTGGAATAAACGAACAATCTCTAATCCAATTGTTAATCACCAAATCACCAAGATATGATACCAATTGGTGAGATACAAGGCTTTGACTACTACAATATGGAAATTTGAAAATTGTATGCAAATCTGTAAATAACTTTTCTTAATCCTTGAAATACCATGAAGAGATTCAACTTCTTTATGATGCTAAAATCAGCCACTCTAACATGCTTGATAAAACCACCTTAGATGAACTTATAACAGCAATAACATCACCATAAGATAGCAGCAACAAAGAGGCACAAATCAGCAACATAAGAATGCAAGATTTCACAACACAAGGTAGCAATGGAACAAAAGAATAAACTCATAACACAGTGTTTACGTGGAGAAACCCTTGCGGGAAAAAACTCCACCAAGAAGAGAGACCCAAGTTGTATTATCTTCAAACAAGATTACAATACATCCACTTCCAATCTCCTCTTGAGTCTTCAATCCTGCAGCACCCTATTACTCTTGTTACTATCTCTCTCCCTCTCATAAACTTCACTCTCAAGTCTCATATTTATACAAAATGAGTACCCACCAAAGGAATTCGTGGGAGATGGATAAAATCCAATATTTCTATCTTGGGATACACCAAAATCATCTTCTTACATATTCCCTTACACTTGTCATAGGCATCTTCCCAATATAGGCACCTAGAACCAAGAATAGGAACTTATAAGACAATAATAGCTGTCATATGTTGTCATAGAATCTCTTACACCTTATGACAGTTGTAAGTTGTCATAGATGCTCTTACAAACTTATGAAATGCGTCATAATAGCCCAAAAATACATTTCCCTAAGATAGGCACCAAGATTCTCCACCTCACCTCATTTACTATTTACCAAGATTCCTTGAGCAGTAAAAGTAACTCTGTAATAAACTGCCAGTGAAACTTATTCATCCCTTATGGGTAATTACAAATTAAAAATAATAAATGGAATAAATACAATATTGGGATTTACAAGGTTAATGGCACCTTATCCTAACATTGATTTGCTATCTGAGGAATAGCCAAGACCTTGATGTCTATAATTTGCCTAAAGTTGTATTGGTTCTATAATGCCTTGCGCGTGTATGCCTAGTCCTTTGCCTTGATAGTGCGTGCTTTGAAAGATTCTGTTTGCGATGGGTATTTATTGTTTTGAAAGAAAGATGCTAACCCATCATGATGTCTATGGACATGTCACTTGTAATATTTTCATCTGCAAGAAAGCCTACTCTGACAAAGATAGATGACCCTAGTTGATAAAGTGTCTTAGCTTCATTTTCATGCTAGATATATTCCTGACTGTTATCTTTGGTCTGATCGTGTGACATGTCAGATTCAGATGATTCTGTTGGTGCTTCCAAGGAAATGTTGAAGCCATCATTATGTTTAGTGTCATAAAGTCCAATGATTTTAGCTATAACTTGATCATATGCAAGCATGTCCCTAGTGGAAGATTCTTTTTTTGGAGGAATATCGTCTATGTGTCCCATGGAGACAAGTGTCTCAGTTTGGAAAGGGTCAATAGTCGAGGCTTGTATAGGTTCGTCAAGTGTTTGATCATAAATGGCGTAAAGGTCAAGGAGTGGATCGTCTTGGATTTCTTGGTCAACAATAAGGTCTTGTTCAAAGATGGGGTTGTTGTAGCTATGATATAATCAGAAATGGAATTTTTGTTAACGATAGGTGTGTTTTGGATGTCATGATTATTTTGGAGGACATCTTGAATGAACTTTGAGATAGGGTCATGGGATGGACTACCTTGTTCTTGACATGAGGGTGACATTATAAGGTCATGCTTTGGACTTTCATTTTGACATGTATCCTCAAGTTTATTAAATAGGATTTGACTTTGGACTAAGATAGAATTTTCATGACTAGATATGGCTTGTGAGGGGGTGACTTGAAAAGGATTAATGACCAAAGGACTAGGATAGGACGTGGGAACTTGGACTGGACTAGGATAGGACATGGGGACTTGGACTGGACTAGCATGTGAGGGACAAGGATAGGATATGGAGTCTTGGACTGGATTAATTATTGAAGGACAAGGATATGACATGGAGACTTCGACTAGATTGGTGTAAGGTTGATTGAAATAGGACATGGAGACTTGGACCGAATCGGTATGGTATGATGTGGGGACTTGACATGAGTCGGTAGATGGTTGATAAGGGATGCAGACTTGGATGGGATTAATAGGTGAAGGACTAGCATATGATGTGGAGACATGGAATGGACTAGCGGACAATTGACTTCCCTTGTCAAAGTTAGGATAAGGATGATTGATGGATGTTTGTTGTGGACTAATGTCATGGATGGTGTTAAGTGACTTTTGGTAGTGAGGGTAGACGGATGGAGGTGGCAAATTATCTATGTCAAAGCCTTTTGGTAACTTAGCCCCTTGGTCCAAAAGCATGGCTAGATACCTTTGAGGGTCACGTAAGATTATTTTTTCTACAAAGGAGGCTATATCAGGGTTTTGCGCTGTAGCTTCTAAGTCTTTGCAATATACTCATCCATTCTGGTCTCTTTTTATGAATGACTCAAAAAAAATTTGTGATGAAGATGGCATGTTCATGGAAGATTGCATGTTCATGTTGTGAAATATAGATTCGAAAGGTCAATGTTTGGCAGTTTGTTTCTAGATGTTGGCCTTGTTTGGTTTGTTTCAATATCCGAAGAAACGCACGAAAGCCGCGATATTTTGGCGTAAGCAAGCACACATAAGACAGTACAATGGCCAATCCTAGGCTGAGGCGGGACAATATTCTTCTGGAATTCCGTGGGTTTCCCAAGCGCATATCGTAGCGTGTGAATTCAAAAGCTTGTCTGCACGGGCTCCCCCTTACAGTGCACTCTCTTCTCAGGCCAACCAAGCTTCCAACCCCCATGAAACTCCCATGGTAGATTGATCACCTCTACTACAAACTGTGAAAGTGTGGATGCCTTCACACCGACCGGTGTTGTGCTAGCAAATAGAAGGTTTTTGGCTTACTACACAAAGGTGTTTAGTTCTGGACCCCCGTTCGAGTGGCCATACATGGGGGAAGAGATTAATCACCAATTTAGGTGGCACTCTAGCCTGAAGAGGTTAAGCTCAACAGGGTTTAAGGGAGTACTACTCTGTCTATATGACACATCCGCACTCGTAATCTTAAGTTTTCCCTTAAGATTCACATTTATATACCGGTCGGGGGTAGCTTGGCCTTAGCTCTATTGCCAGTTTGAGTCACATTGGGGTGATGAAATCCCCAGGTAGGCCCAATTTCTAGAGTTAGTAACCATTTCTCTTACACCCAAGATCACCCGAAAGCGCAAGGGGAGAGGATACTCCGATATACTAGAAATTGTGGGGTTAATAACAGATAAAAATGGGTCTGGTTTTCTGATCACCGAGTTTTCACAAGGTGAGAGCATACTCCCCTACCGTTTTGCAAACACATTCAGACATAGTAAACAAAGGTTCGTTTTAATTGCACCAAAATAAAGTGTGTACTATACTACTAAAAAGGCAAGCACATTATTTTGATGTTTGTTCTTTGACGATCAAACCTACAAGACGACACGTTAGTAGTTTTAGTGTTTGTCTTCAACCCACGAAAAGTAACCTGCAACAAGTTGCAAATCTTGATTAGTAACAGAAAACCTATGCTAGGCAGAATGCAGAAAATAAAACCATAGTGCTAAAAAAAAAATAGAAAGAACAAAAAAAAATCAAAAACCCGAATGCAAATAAAAAAAAAATTGTTACTAGTCAATTACGGCACGATTTGGCAATTGTGGCGCTTGAGCCTGTGATTACGGTGCAATTTGGTGATTGTGGCGCTTGAGCCTACGATTGCGGCGCTTGAGCCTGTGATTGCGGCGCGATTTAGCAATTGCTGCGCTTGAGCCTACGATTGCGATAAGATTTAGCGATTGTGGTGCTTGAGCCTGCGATTGCGATGCAATTTGGTGATTGCAGCACTTGAGCCTACGATTGCGGCTCGATTTGGCAATTGTGGCGCTTGAGCCTGCGATTGCGGCATAATTTGGCAATTGTGGCGTTTGAGGCTGTGATTGGGGCATGGTTTGGCGATTGCGTCACTCTATACCTGTACCTACAAAATTGATAGAAAATACATGAAACCATACACAAAAATGATAGAAAACAGAGAGTCGAGTTCACCAATGTAACTAAGGGTAAATTTTTCTAAGGTTTTAGATTAGATCAATCAATTCAATATAAAAGACAAAAACCCAAAGTCCTATCAAGTACAAAGGAATTTAAACAATAAACAGTTATACCTGTAAATCGAGTTCTCCATGATTACCTCCATAGTACCTTCTTACTTGCTGGATGATGCTTTGCCCTCAGATTCGTTGTGCGAGCAATCTACAAATGTCTAAGTCCTACACCAAGCTTTGAAGGATTTGCATAAAATGTCTAAAGCCTATTCCTAAATGCCTATGATTGACAATGTCTATGCCTAAACAATGCTAAGATTTGATCAAATAAAAACAATAAATGATATGGAAAGCCTAAGTGTGCAAGTGCTAAATTGTATAAAGTGAATGCGTTTAATGTGTGTAATCGAAAAGTGAGAGGAAAATGGCATTTTATAGAAAATGCCATTTTGAATGGACGGGTGAGATTAATTCATGACGAGAACCTAAAATGAAAGGTCCAGATTAAATCTAAGAATCCCTAATTAGCGTTAGGGAAAATTCATTAATTGAACGGTCAAGATAATATCTCAAATAATTGGATCGACGGTGGAGAATAAATGAGGAAATTAATTAGAAAATAAGGATTTTCGAAAATCAAGAAGATAAAGACTGCTTGATTTGTGAGATTCAAAAAATCAAGAAGATAAGAGTTGGACTGAAGATCAGATTTGGAAAATCAAGAATTTTCCCGATTACTTGATTTTTAGAAGATTAGTTACCATTTTGAATTAAATTAATTCAAAATATGAATTTTATGAGATAATAAATAATCTTTTTCAGATTATTTACCAAAATGGACTGACAGTTAAGATTGTGATGACATTTTAAATAATTTCATTTATTTAAAATGAGAGGAATATTAATTTAGGAAATTAAATAATTAAAGATAATTATTTAATTTAGCAGATATAAGATTAATTAATTAAATTAATTAATCAATTCATTAGTATGATGACAATTAGTGACATATTAAATAAATAAATAAAATTTATTTGTTAATAATCTCGAGAGGAGAACATAGCCGGAAGGGGTAATTAAATAAATTAAAATTTATTTAATTAAGGAAGACAGACAATTAATGACTTGTTAATAAATAAATTTTATTTTATTTAATAATCATGAAGGAAAAGGACATGAATTGTTAAATAATAATTATAAATTATTTAATTAATAGTCGGAGACCAAGGACATGAGTAAAATGTCATAATTATGCTAGGGCCGAAAGTGGTAAAATGACTAGAGGCTTAGGTCATTTTTAGGTGTCTAGAGTTTCCTCCAAGCCTACGCGATGTGCACATTGATGGTTCTTTTGAGAACAGGGTTGCAAATTCTCAAATTCCTCACAAAGCCACTTCATCTTGTTTGGTTGTAAGCTTAATCTTACATAGTTTTAAAAATATGCAATGTTTACTAGATGGAGTGGAAACCCTAACAAAGTTAGAGTGTTAAGACTTGGCCACATTGTTGAAAAGAGTCTAAGGACCTTTAAATATAAAAATATTATTGAAGGGTTGATAGATTGTAATATTTATTTTGATTTCTATGAGCATTGCATTTATGGTAAAACAATTGTATTAGTTTTAGTCAAGGTTTCATAAATGTTGTGGTGTGTTGTATCTTATTCGTTCTCTTGTGTTTGGTCCTTATAGATGTTATTTCCATTGGAAAATCCATATATATTATGTTTCATTTATTCATGGTTATAGTAGAAGAACATGGGTATATTTTCTACAAAGTAAGTATATTTTTTTAGTCTATTTAAAGAAGTTAAAGTAATGGTTGAGTTGTAGACTAGAAAGAGAATAAAATATTTGAATATTGATAATGGTGGTGAATTTTTCTCTAATGATTTTGATTTATTATATAATTATTGTGGAATCTATAGACAAAATAAAACTTTGTATTCTCCACATCATAATAGATTTGTAGAAATAATTAGCAAGACACTAATGGAGAAAGCTAGGATTATGTTGAGTCGTACTGGTTTGGAACAAAGGTTTTGGGCTGAATTTTTTTTCACTACTTTCTACCTAATTAACAAGTCTCCTACATTAGCTATTATTTATAAAGAAAACCTATGGAGGCATGGTTGAGTCACAAGCCTTCATTAGATATTTTAGAGTTTTTGGTTGTGAGACATATACACATGTGCCAAAGGAAAAGGAAAAATTTGGAAAACTAGGTTGTGAAATGTATATTTAATGGGTATAATTATGGTGTGAAAGGATACAATATTTGGGATCTTGTTGTACATAAGGTAATATACATTAGATGTGTTATCTTTAGAGAAACTAAGCTTTCTTATATTATATTACTACCAAAATAAATTGAACAAAAATATATTATTCATCTTCCTTCTATGCCTAAGAAAGTTGAGTTGAGGCCTCTAGATAGACAAGAAGTTAAGGAGAGCTCATGTAGCTTTGAATCTTTAGAAGAGTAAGAAGAACCTCCAACTCAACTTGTTCAAAGGTGTACGAGGCATAGACAACCACCTAAAATGTATTTTTGTTTTGAATGCTAACATAGATGAACCCAAATCTATAGAAGAGGAATTAGGTAAGAATTATTAAAAAATATTGGAAGATTACTATGGATGAAGAAATGACAACATTGAAAAAAAAAATACATGGGATCTAGTACCATTTCCTAAAGGAGAAAAACATGGATGCAAATGAGTGTTCATTAAAAATATTGGTTTAGATGGAGGTATTGAAAAGTATTAAACATGGTTGGTTTCAAAAGGTTACATAGTTGTGTCACACTTTATATAAAACATCTAGTACCATTTCCTAAAGGAGAAAAACATGGATGCAAATGAGTTTTCAAGAAAAATATTGGTTCAGATGGAGGTATTGAAAAGTATAAAACATGGTTGGTTTCAAAAGGTTACATAGTTGTGTCACACTTTATATAAAACATCTAGTACCATTTCCTAAAGGAGAAAAACATGGATGCAAATGAGTGTTCAAGAAAAATATTGGTTTAGATGGAGGTATTGAAAAGTATAAAACATGGTTGGTTTCAAAAGGTTACTCTTAGGTTGAGGATGTTTATTATGGTGAGATATCCTCTCTTGTTCCAAAAATGACATCTATTAGACTTTTTTTTGTATTATTGATGCTTATTATCTAGAGGTTAAGAAAATGGATGTGAAAATAGCTTTCCTAGTGATTTTGATGATGATATTTATATGACACAACCAGAGCACTACATGGTGAAAGGTAAAAATAATTTGGTTTGTAAATTGAAGAAATATTTGTATGGCTTTAAAAAAGTCCTAGGTTATGGTACTAGAAATTTGATACATATTTTTTGAGTTTTGTATTTGAGCATTCTAAATCAAATCACTATGCATATTATAAAAAATGATGTTGATAGTTTCCTATTTATGGCATTATATGTTCATGATGTTATTTATTTATAAATGGAAAGGGATGATGTAAGAATTACAATTTCAAATTGCATCTAAATTAGAAATGAAATATCTTGGTGTAGATAAAAATTTTCTTGAAATAAAAATTAGAAAATTTAGAGTGAATAGAAAGCTATAGCTTGGTCAAAGTAATTATTTCAATTCAATTTTATAGAGGTATAATGTATTCAATATTATAGCCAATTT
>VDFB02040175.1:0-128731 GCA_007258455.2 Sequoia sempervirens | reverse complement strand
AATTACAAGGAAGGTCGGCCAAGATAATAAATAGGTGCTCTATAAATTAAATAGCTCTCAAGCTAATATTTAATTTATCCAATCAAGAACAATTAACAGGCAGGAAGGAATCGTACGAAGCTGCATTTATCATCAACACATATTGGGATTTTGTAGGGCTGAATTCTATGCACATACAACTGCTTGGTCATCCTTCAATTCTCTGTCAAGCAGATTTTCTTCAATGTCACCATCCACATCCATGGTTCATACAAGCAATGACACCAGATGTACAGATTGCCTAATTGTAATATGCAACAGTCAACAAGTTATTGTACAAGAATAAAAGTAATGAAGAAATTTAACTGGCGTTGCAGTTCATCAATGCACACTTGGAACATGGATACAGAAAAGATACCTGATCGGCCAGATGTAGAAAGACTGATGTAATATATAATCATAATGAGCAATAACCAAATAACCAAGAACATATTTGTGAAACCAATCTATTTCATTTTGATTCACAAATCTATTTCATTTTTACGCTTCTCAAACAAGAAAACCTGGAAAATGGTACATATAACTCCATGAAAAACATGAATTAACATGTAGTATTTCACTCTACAAGAATTTACTGTATAACAATAAGTCATAACTTAGAAGTAGAAGCTTCATACAACAGTGACAAACTAATCTTTGATTAATAACTATGAGCACAAATCAAGAAGGAATGAATCAGACAGAGATCTTACAAACTTGACAGAAAGAACTTAAAATATATGTTGTTTGAGATCTCAATACAACCTCAATAATAAATACAATTCAAGAACATAACTTATTTATTGTCCAAGAGAATACCTTAGAGCTGCTCTTAGATTGAGAATCATGTGTAGATTTACTATTATTTGGACCAGACATCGATGTCCACGCATGGTTCAGCATGACTTGAGTTTCTAAGCCTGAATTTCTATCCTCAGGGAATGGAAGTTCAAATGTAGTTCCCAACAACTTAGTTGAGTAATTGAACTGCAAACAAACAAAGTGAGCAAAATTCAGAAAGAGAATCTATTAGAGACATGAGATTCTAAATTCCATTTAGCGAAAATTGAAAGAGCTTCTGGTAATAACTTATAATATTTTTTAATCTAATTAAATCAAATTAAAAGCAAATTCATGCTGATAAGCACTTTACAATTAGAAGTTGGAGATTGCACAACATTTTTGTCAGACCAATCATTTCAACAGAAAAATGTTTGATATGTCCACCAAATTAATTTAATTTTTTGCCAAATAGAGAGATATTAGAATGGATTTTAAAAACTATATTAAACTATACATTAACTAATGAATTATCACTTCCTTGTATTTTCTTTGAAAACATCTCCCATCGTGAGTGTTCTTTGCTGTTACTTTATCTTCATAAAGTTTGTTAAGATCTTCAACTTGGCATGCTAAGTTATTATCTTCAAATTGGCGTACTTTATTAATATCTTCAAACATTGTACGTGTTGGATTTCAACTTGTTTATTCTTCATTATACACAAATGATCTTTTATGTATACAATGTCATGTGTGTGGCTGCCTACATTATCGAAGTTCTGATATTAATCAATACATACACAAAAATGAAACTCTTATTAGAATTTCTTAGAGTAATGCTGTTTCAATTTACGTGATGCACTTTTTCACAAATAGATTACTGGATAATGTTAATGTAACAATGACAATTCCAAAGGTTTCCAGATACATGTGTGCTTTGAGAGTGGTGCGTCTTTATATATGGTTGTTGACATTCAGGCAACGTCTTTGCCTTGGAATGTCAAGGCAGCCAATGAAGTGTTGGTGTATTCATTCAGAAGCCTTTGCTCAAATTTGGGGACTACAGGAAATTAAATCATAAAAATGATTTAATTTACATAACTTTTAGTATCTTACCTAATCAAGAAGAAAATAAATCAAAGCATAAAAAAGAAATTTTGTGTTATTTAAACCAAAGTGGAAGATTGTTTTACAACAGTCACCTTTGAAACACCCATACGTGGGAAGGAAACCCCAATAAGAAAACCAAAGACAATTCCAAAAGTTGCTGTAATGATAAGCCTCATGGTCTCATTTGGCTTCTTCAGAGCTCCGCTGCATGTTAGCAATGAAACAAACATTATTTCATAAATAATCAACACCTGTTTCTATACGAGTATACAAAAGGAGAAAAATGTTAGGGCAGATTAAAGAAAATCAAAATTTACTAAACTGGCCAAGGCCCAAAGATAATAAACAAACTGGGATCAATATTAGAATATACATAACAAAATAGCATTTATTCATTTTTATAAATTGAAATCTGGCAGCTGAAACTAAGGTTGGGTTTGTGAACCTGTTGCATTTGCTGCTTGCCATTATGGATATCACTTCTCAACACATACACTAGAAATTATGCCCATGGTACAAGTTGCTGCCTTGATTCTTTATACAAAAGATGTTGTGAGACAGTCTTAAGCAATGCCTCACTAAGGCAATTACCTGTCTCAAGTTTCCCTGTATAATACAGTTAACTAGTCATAATTCAAGAAAAAAAATTGAAAACTTAGAAGAGTTCATACTGTGAAAGAATCCATACATAACATTGAATAAATAAGAGCACGCCCCTCATCAAAACGTAAGAAATGAAGTGATCCATAATCATCTACAAAACTATGCTTTATGGATTACAAATCGGTAAAATTTATTGTGCTCTTGTTTTAGAACTGTTATTTACTCTTTCGAAGCTGAACTATGTTCACATAAACTGGATATTAATTCAAAACACAAGCATACACAGTTAACACTTCAGCTTTCACCTGAGAAACCCCCATTATGGAGGAGAAAACCCAACTTGGTAGGTGCCAATCACACTTTTACCTATTGTATTACTTGTAATATGAGGAATTACAACTCCAATGGCTGTTTCAGCCAATAGTGTCATGGTGTGATGGTTAAGTTGTTGTGTTGTTATTCTTGCCATCAAAGTTCAAACCCCATCGAGGTGTAATTGTTGAGAATTTATATTGGGGATGAGGTCCCCTGTTTGTGACCTTACCGGTTCATAGCTCCAGGTCAAAAGTGTTTACCCCTCTTAATAAAAAAAAAACTCCAATGGCTGTTTCAACCCTCAGTCTTTTTCACTGTGAACTGGAAATGTGTTTTTTGGTGCTCAACAATGGTGTCTTACACTCCTCCAAAACTTCCAATAAGCGTCAACATAATCCTAACCTCTTTCTTCTAGTTGGGGCACGGTCCTCCCATGCACTGGAAGCATCAAAAGTCATGCCCTATCAAATTCCCTAACTGTTGTCTATGCCATAGTGAATTTGCCAGTTGCAACAGTATAAAATCACCATGGTATTCATGCAATTGCAGTCGTATTTTACCATTCATTGAGGAGTCCTAACCATTCTGCAGAGTATATAGACAATCATCATGGTAGACAGACAAATGATGTGGTATATTTGCAATCACTGGGGTGAGCACACATTCACCAGACACTTCAGCACTTCCCTCCAGACAGCATATTTGTCTGTCCTAAACAGCCAGTACTTGCACGTTTTCAAATTTCAGAAAAAAAAATATTTTCTTGTTCCTTAATTCACCTAGATCCTTTTTGTATCATGAAGTTTATATACTATTTTGCATACTAAAATGAGGCGACCAAATCTGCACCATGATATGATAGTAACCAGTGATTTGAACCAGATAGATAACTTAAGTTAATTCTATTAAGAACAAATAGCATTGTGTGCAAGTAAATTGACAAATTAATCTAACCCCAAAGTGAACTACTTTGTTTCTGCCTATTAATATCGATGAGCCCTAACATATTAGATGCCCCAACAGAGTAATAAAAACAAAATCTACACAAAATACAATTTTTCTGACGAGAATATATAATATTCTAAGGAAGCACTAGTCATTAAATACAAAGTAGCTTTTTCAGATTTATCAGAAATGAAAAAGAATTGTTTTTCTTTTACTAACACGGAGGGGGTTAGGGGCTCTTGCCCATGACATGCAAAAACCTCCTTACAACAGAAGAGAATATAAAAACAATTAAGAAAAAGCGAGAACACAGAAATTCCTATACAGGGGAAGACCAGCATAACTAAAAACACATGACCAAGAACCAGCCAAACCATTTCTACATCCCGACCGAGACTTACTGCATACTCAAAATCCCCCTGCTACCCACAACACCATCCACATCACCTGAACCATTCACATCAACACTCCCAAAGCCACCTCCAAACCACCTGCAAGCTCCAACGACCACAAACTTCAGGACTGTCAATTTTTCATCACTGAAGTTTGCCGGGGCAGCAAACTGGAGGCTGTATATCACCTCTTCATGTTGCTCGACCCAAAATAGCACATGATCCTCTAAGGAGAGAACACATCACCTCTTGGACACCCTTATTGTGCACAACCGAAAGATTTTTAACCACCATGCAAGGATCAAGGCAGAAAGAATGGAGATTTTCCACAGTTCTAAGCACTATCACATAATGTCCCCATTTTCTGAGTGGTCACCTAATGGGGTTGGTTAGCCTATCCTATTTCCCGTAGGCTAGGCTAGAGGGCTAAGGGAATGACCTAATTGATTAAATATTATATTTAATCAATTTTATTGGCAAATTGAAGATATGAAGTGACTTTCTATATTTTGTAAGCCATTTGGAAAATAAAATAAATTAAATTAAATGGCCTTGAAGGTGGATGTTTGCTGCTGTCTGATAAATTAAATACATGAATTAATAATAAAGATGACAATACATGCATAAAATATATCTTTATTTGCTCATGAAATTATTACAGAAGAAGACCAAAGTCGATCCGACTAGATCATACTACTCTCCTTGACGATACACAATGTATTTAAAGGACTCGATGGTTGCCAAGTGAAACACAACCGTTAACCAACTGATGCTTATAACTACCCAAAGCTGACAACAACTAATACAAACAATTGATACATAGTCGAATAACCAATATTACCAAAGCATAATAATCTACATTGTAGACCGACTACATCATCCCCCCCAACAAAAAAAGTTGTCTTCCTGACGACAAGTAAACGTCAAAGTAACATTAGGGAAGATGTGTCAAACTGATGATGATGTTGTGGACAAGGATCAGTAACCAAACTTGGAAGTGAGCTTTGCAAACTCGGATTTGGAGTGTACTTGGCAATTCAAATGAGTGCAATGGGGGTCAGGGGGCAACGCCCCCACGGGGTCAAGGGCAGCACCCCTTTGCGGGGATCTAGGGCCAGCACCCCCAGCAGGGTCAAGGGATAGCACCCCTTGCAAGGGTCTACGGACAGCGCCACCAGCACGGTCGAGGGGCAGCGGCCCTCAAGAGGTCCGGGGAGCCCCCGCCACCAAGCCCAATTTAAGACCTTCAAAACCACACAGAACTCTATGACGCACCTCATTTTCATGAATTTTTAAGTGGCAAAAAACAATACTAACGAAGCCAAAAAATAGAGATTTCGTGATGTTTAACCAACATATGCCACGCCATACGATATAAGGGTAATGATGTTGTTGAAGGGGGGAGAAAACTCCCTACTGCCTCCATGCCAATCTTGTCGAGAATGACTGTCGTACTCTGTTAATTTCTGGAGTGAATCGTACCATTTGTTCCTTCTTTGTATTGCCCAATCTGCTAGGAGTTGTATGGGATGCAATCATACCTTGTTTCTGCTACATCGTATGTTGTTGCCCTTCGTCTATCGTACCATGCAAGGATATACACTCCATCGTACTATCCTTTCAATGTTTTGCCATATGGTCACTTCAACTCCTCACCACCGTACTATCTCCTCAATTATGTGTTGTACGACTTGCTTCCTCCTCTCGTCGTACCACACTTGTTTAGGTCATACATCGATGATTGCCTATCATACATTTTGATTTTTCCTTAACCTATTTAGTCATACGACAATCTCTTGGTGTCTTCGTACGATGCAATTAAATCTCCCTCGTAAGATGTTGATATGTTTGCTTTGCATGATGTTGGGTCATACTGTCTTGTTTTCTTTTGTTCTCCTTCGTACAGTATTAGGTTGTACAATCTCGCTTTCTTCTTTCTTTCGTCGTACGATGTTGGGTCATATGATCTCCTTCCATGCTATATCTGTTTTTGCGAATTCTTCTATTTTTATGCGTCGTACCTCTTCTTCACACCGTACGGCATTTACCTCCATCCGCCTTCTATTGTACGTCGTATGGTCTATAATGTACTATTAGACGTACAATTTGCAATTCTCCTTTGGATTTTTCCGTACAGTGCCCTTTTGTGCTCGTCCTTCTAGCTCTCACAAAATTCTTAATGGTCATGTGTTACAGAGGGGTTTGTACTATATTTGCTTTCTTCCATGCGATGATGGTTTTTTCCTTGCACAATACATTCCAATTTATACCTCGTACGATGGTGAGGATGTTTGTGTGTCCTCACGTCTTCGTCCTTTTTCATACATGGTAAGCCGTAGTCATATAATATGGATGATGCCCATCCGTACGCTGGTTTTTTTCCTATTCCTACTTGATCCTACAATGTCTTTCCATTTGTTGCTCTTTCGTACGGTGCTCCCCTTTTCACTGCTCTTACTAGATTGTACACTACTCTATCGTACTACACTATGTCGAACTTGGTAGTTTGATTGTACGGTGACCTTAGACCCTTCCTGCTGCCCACGAATCTCTTCTCTTTTGTTTTTTCTTAGCAATATTTTAATGCTTTTTAATATATTCACTTTGATTTTTCGCCTTTGAGGTTTTTTTTTGCTTTTTTCTATAAATTTTCTTTGAAGTTGATTCATCTTGATCAATATTTGTGCATTCCATGTTAATTATTTTGCTTTTCATACTTTGAGATGTACTGTCTATTATTTTGCATTCTTCTACAAAGTCGAATACATCCACTACAACTATCATCTTTTGCCAACCATCCGCTACATCCTGCGTACATAAACTATCCAACTTTCCAAAATCATTTTTCATTGGTTACTTTTCACTTAGTGTTGTAGCTTCAAGAAAATTACAAGTCGTCAGAAATACCTCATAGTCCTCCATTTTTCAGTGAAATTGGCCATGAAGAGAATTTGTTTTGTCATCTGAACATGATTGTAACTCCAAAATTCCTTCATCGTTTGGGACATTGACTCTCTGTCCATTCTTCTCCAAAGTCTGAATCTAATGAATCCGAGGAGGCTGCTTCCTCACTGATTGCTTGGTTTTTTAAATCGATTATATACAATGGAGATTGTATTCTTTTCCAAATTGTGATTGGCTTTGGTTGCCACCAGCCAACCCCGACCTAACAATGCATCGTTCAATTACATTCAAAAAAATTTCTAGGCCCAAATGGCTTTTCTATAGGGCTTCTTAAGGAGTTTTGGGGCTTCATGGGTGATGACAAATGAAAGGTTGAGGAATCGTGAAAGTCAAGGAGTATTTTGAAAGATTTCAATAGCACCTTGATAGCATTATCCCTAAATGCCAATCCCCAACCACTTTCAATGATTTCAAACTAATCTCATTAAACATGATATATATAAGATTATATCCAAAGTCATGTTTAATAGATTGAAGGTTCTCCTCCTCGACATCATCTTAAAAAATCAAACCAATGTTATTCACTGAAGATCTATTTCTATCAGTATCATTATCTTATATGAAAAAATCCATTTAGTGGAAAAGTCAAGATTGAAGAGCATAATTTCCAAATTAGATATAAGTAAAAAATTGGCAATTCTTAATGAAAATTCTAGAAAAATTGGGCTTGTGCTTACAATGGAGAAAATGAACCTTTAGCTGCATATGATGGCCTAGGTACTCTATACTTGTGAATGTAAATGCATATGGATTTTTTGAACCTACAAAAGACCTCTGCCATGGTGGTCCTCTTTCTCCTTTTCTCTTCATGATTCTTGCTAAAGCCCTAGGGAGCTCTATAAAGATAGTGGCAGAACAAGGTATATCAGTTGCTATGGATTTGGAACCTATCACTCATCAACAATTTGCAGATGACATGATGTTGTATGGTTAGGCAACGTGAACGAAAGCGGAAACAATCAAGAAAACACTAGAAAAATACATGGTTGCATCTGGGCAAATCCAATATATTCTTCTTCCACACAGGGCAGCCGATTAGAAAACCATTGCAGATCTTTTAGGTTTTAGGTTTCAAGGTGGGGCTCACAACAAAGCAAATATCTCCACATCCCATTATTCTTACGGGGTAGGAAGGATGCAGCATTGGCAAACTTGTTGGATACATGCAGAACTAAACTTGATGCCTGGAAAGAGAAATGGCTTGCTCTAGCTGATTGTCTCACCATGTTAAAATCATTTGCAGCAGCCATCCCTATATACCTCATGCCATGTTTGCAAATGCCTAAGAAGACTATTAGGAATTTGGGGAGCATTACAAAGAAATTTCTTTGGCAAGGAACTGAAGAGAGAAAAAGAATCCCCTCGATTGGATGGAAAAAGGTATGTCAACTGAAAGATAATAGAGGTGCTGGAATGTGAAATTGGGAAATACCAAATAATGCTCTAGAGTCTTAAGTTGGTATTGAAAATGCATGTAAATCCTTCAACCAAAGGGTGCGGACTGCCACACAAAAAAAATATAGATTCTGATACTCCAACCCACATAATCACAGTGGCGAACCCATTTCACATATTTCAAACTTTATGTTAGCCTACAGACATATCATAAGTGATCACCTATCTTGGGTATTAGAAATAGTATAAATGCAGCCTTCCAGGAGGATTCATGGAATGGCTACACCCCACTAGCTGAATCGGAAGAGTTCGAGGAGGCAAGATGGGTGTTAACACAATTATGGAGTGACAAGGTTGGGGACTACTTAAGTCCACCAATGTTAGGGAGTACAAAATGGAATTGGAATTCTCTCTCTAAAAATGGCCTTGCTAATAATCAGATACCACAGCTAGGGGGAGCTAAGCAAGAGAAAGGTATTTGTAAGTGAGGAGGAGGACAGTATAATATGGTCAAGCTCTAAATCAGGAATTATACTGTTGACCTCAATTCTTGTATGGCATGCGCTCCTCCAATCAGTGATGACCAAGCTTCAGCCAAATGTTGGAGTAGCCTTTGTCTTCCAAAGGCTAGATGGAATTTTTCACTTAAGCCACCCTGAGTGGAAAAGTCATAATCAGGGACAGATTAGAGACATAGGGTATAGAAGGTCCCTTATGGTGTGCAGAAACTCAAAAGAATTAGTGGATTGTATTTAATTAATCACCCCTTCACAGTTGAGTGTTGACAGTGATTGTCTGAGAAGCTTAGCTAGGGGGAAGCCCTCCTAACAACATAGTGGATTTCTTTAGGAGTTGACCAACCTTACAGCCAAAGTCAACATTTTCCTAAATATAGATTATTAGGCCCTCAATGTCAATTTGCCATTTATGGAAGGGATGAAACTGAAGGATTTTCACAAACAAATCACTCACAAAAGATTAATTTCTGCTAAAATCAGATATAGTAAATATGTGAGGTAGTTATGCCTAGAGTTCATGAGCAAGCTCAAAATAAGAGAACCTTTACCAATTGGAACAGCAAATAATGAAAAATGAAAAAGTTTAAAGCCACCTATTCATGGGATTTGCAGGTTGACCCAAGGTAAACAATGTGACAAAATCAAATGGATCCCCCTCTAAATGGGAAGCTCAAGCTGAATTTTGATGGTGTGGCTCAAGGAAGCCCAAGAATTTCAGAAGTTGGTTGTGTGATAAGGGACTGGAATGGAATAATGTTGTGGGGTTCTTCTAAAAAACTCACCTCAAATACCAATAATGAAGTGGAGGCACAAACCCTACTTTTGGACCTACAAGTATGCATAATAAGAGAAATTTGGGATATACTCATAGAGAGTGACTCCATGGTCATCATAAATGCCATAAAAAATAATACCACTAGCTGTAAAATCAAAAATATCATGGAACAAGTTTGGCAGATTTTAACATTGCTAAATTCTTATTCAATGAAGCATTGTTTCAAGGAAGGAAACAAATTTGCAGATGCCTTAGCAAATTACGCCTTAGATAATATGGAAAATGAATTCATTAGCCAAAGGAGCTCACATGGGTGGAGTTGTGTGTTTCAACACTTAATTGACAAGCTCAAAGCATAATGTGGAGGCTGTACACAAGATCTCTCCTTCGTTCATGCAAGGCTAATAATGCAGTCATCCTCGCACATATCTTTGGACAGAATCTATAGATATCTGTTGTCTATTAGAATAATATTAAATTATTAAAAGATAAGGCTTATAGTTGTAATAAAGCCACCTTAGTGGCAAGTGTTTTCTTTCTGTTATTTCTAGATTCGCTTTTTATCTTTAAGTGAATCATGTTATCTTTATCCATTTGGGTGGTTTCTTCTCCAATCTCTATATATAAGGAGATGAACCTCTTTGTAATTATTATCCTGTTAATTAATAGAATATTAAAATATTGTGTTCTATTAATTTTTACAATATGGTATCAAAGCAGGGAGTCACATGAAACGAAGTTGGATCTTGTAGAAAAACTCATGAGGGTTTCAAGGTTAAATCATAGGTTGGCTTTCTTTGTGTGGGTAGAATTTTTTCAAAGAATTGTGTAGGATTTTTCATGCAAAATAACTTGCATGTGCATGTATGTAAGTCGCATGTACTTGAATGCACTTGCATGTACTTGCATGTGCTTGCATGTGAAGAAGTTGTTTTTTATGCATTTTAAAGAAGTCTAGTTCTTTGAAGACAAGAAGAAAGCCAATATAGACAACTCAAAATGGATGGTTGCCTAGTTAGCTTGGGAGTATGTGATCTTGGGAATCATACACTTACAAGGGTTATGAGATAACTTGATGGAGCTCAATGAGTGTAGCTCAGCATGGATTGTTCCAATGGTTCAGGAGATCTGTAATTCGAGTATTTGGGAAGGTGGTGATTTGAGAACTCGGGAATTCAACTCATAAGCTACACCTTTACAAAAGTTTGAGGCAGCTTGATGGAATTCTATCTGGTGTACGATCTGTTTTCAAAGAAAAGCTTCTGAAGAATGGCATATTCTTGGTTCAGGGTGTTTTTAGTTTGTTATGTTTGTTTCCAATGAAGTAAGCCTTAAGGCCTACAATTGTAATAAAGCCACCTTAGTAGCAAGTGTTTTCTTTCTGTTTTTTCTAGATTCGCTTTTTATCTTTAAGTGAGTCATGTTATGTTTATCCGTTTGGGTGGTTTCTTCTCCAATCTCCATATAAGGAGATGAGCCTCTTTGTAATTATTATCCTCTTAATTAATAGAATATTAAAATATTGTGTTCTATTCTTTTTTGCAATATTGTCATAGCCATTGATTTGATTGCCCCAAGACTACAAGCAAGAGCTCAAATGTTGATTTGACATCACATGTTTGAATTAGGATCTACAGAAGGAGTTGACCAGATATGACTTGGATCATAGTTGAAAAACTCGCAGAAAACTCGGCGAGTTGCAAAAAACTCGCAAGTTTTTCTGCCTCCCAAGTTTTTCAGCCATTTACTCGCTGTCAGAACTTGCTGAACAAATGTAAAAAACTCGGCAAGTGCGACACAAAAACTCGCCTACTCAGTAAAAGTCTCCCATGGCCTCTAAAATGATGTATTCCATGAAGGTTTGTGTTGCTTTCATGGTCTTAATTTGGGTTTTATTGTTAATGCAAAATGATGTACACCATGAAGGTTTGTGCAGTTTTGGAGGTCTTAATTTGGGCTTGGTGGGGGGAGCTCTGCCCTGTATCGCAGCAGGGAGCGCGTCAGGGGCACTGCCCCTCAACCACATTGGGGGCATTGCCCTCAAACACCCATTGAGTTCATTTGATTTTTTGGCTACTCTCCAAGTCCAAGTTTCCAAGTTTGCCTAGAAGTCTTCATCAATAATATCATCTAGTTCTACCTCTCCCCTAGCTTTCACTAGACATGGGAAGAGGAAGATGTAAATTTGTAAAATATATTAATGTAGTATTCACATTCAGTTTTACAAAACAATTTTCTATTTTCATTTTGTTTCAAACTATCAGTATCAGCACATTCCACATGAGGATGCCATTATGTACCCAATTTGCTTTCAAATCAATCAAATACAACTAGACTAGGCTTGTTTCTTTTATGTACTCATTTATTGACTCATTGGATGCATCTTATCATTGAATTTTGCAAAAAAAAATGCGTTTTTAATAAAATTTAAGCAATTTTTTAAGTTGTCGAGTTTTTGCCGAGTCATGTTTTTTGGGCTTGGCGAGTTTTTCAACTATGACTTGGATGGTGTGTGCATAAGGACCAAAGGATAAATGCACCACAAGCCAAAGGAGAATCATAGGAATCGAGAATTGTTATAGTCACCAATCTCAACAATGAATTTCAAAGCCTACCTTGAGTTGGACAAATGGGAAGTGCCAAAATTGCAAAATGCGAATTAGAACAATTAAGAGAAGTCTTTGTGATAAGCTCACCACTAATTGAAAGTGTCATTCGCAAGGTTGCTTGGAAACAAGCAATTAATGGAGTTTTACGTGAGACATATAAACAACAATATGGCCTCTATTTTCCAATCTACTCTCATGGATATCTTGAGAGAGGAAGAAATGGTGCAGGCACCATCTACAACATACATACAAGATACTTATATCCCATAGTCCAAGTTGTGCAATGCAATCAGCAGCTATGATATAGATACAAGGATGGTAGATGTTGGTGGCTTGTTCTCTCTAGACCTTCTAGCCTCTTTTGGGTAAACCAACTTTGTGTTGTGTACAACCAAGGATAACCTTATTATTGATGGATTTCTAACATATTTCAATGAAGGCTCTTGGAGGGGTTTTGTAGGAGTGGTTAAAAGTGTGATCAATGACATTTCATTTATGCTATGCAACACGGCCGTTTAGCACAGGGAGAGAAGAAAAAAGAGAAGCATATAATAGATATCAACTCTAGTGACAGCAACTAGTCTTACATGTATAGGTGTAATGTATAGATATAATAAATTGTATTTTTAATATATATCATGCTCTTTTTACCAATTTTCTAATACTAGCAACAATGTTTTTTGTATTTTTTTCTACCAATATATACAAAAGGGTGTGGCCGCATAATCAAATTTAAGTAAAAATCAAAAAAGATCTTTAAAAACGGGCAAGGAATGAACTTATTAAACGAACAAAATTAGAGGGGCCTCATTATTGATGGATAACCTTATTATTGATGGATTTCTAACATATTTCAATGAAGGCTCTTGGAGGGGTTTTGTAGGAGTGGTTAAAAGTGTGATCAATGACATTTCATTTATGCTATGCAACACGGCTGTTTAGCACAGGGAGAGAAGAAAAAAGAGAAGCATATAATAGATATCAACTCTAGTGACAGCAACTAGTCTTACATGTATAGGTGTAATGTATAGATATAATAAATTGTATTTTTAATATATATCATGCTCTTTTTACCAATTTTCTAATACTAGCAACAATGGTTTTTGTATTTTTTTCTACCAATATATACAAAAGGGTGTGGCCGCATAATCAAATTTAAGTAAAAATCAAAAAAGATCTTTAAAAACGGGCAAGGAATGAACTTATTAAACGAACAAAATTAGAGGGGGCCTCAAACTTATCCTCACAACTCAACCGCATCTCTGCATTCATCCACCAGTATTTTTTTTAAACTATGCCTCTTTTGAAAAGTCAAAATCATGATTGTGGGTGGCAAGCATGAAATGTCACAACAACCCAATAGCCTTGAGCTTTGACAACAAACAAGGCCGAAATCTTTGAGACAAAAAACACACTAAAATCTTTGTAACAAGGTTGAAAGTTTGAAACATATAAGAGGCTTCAATAGGAAACATGAAAGGATTTATTATTCCAACATTCTTTTTTTTTTAAATTAGGGTTTTCGATTTTCCTTTTTTGCAAGTTTTTTTCTTTTACCATTTCAAGAGTTATATTAAAACTTTGTCATTTCGAGGACATTAGGTCCCCCCCAACAAGGAGGATGCCCCAAATACATCTCTTTAGAGAAAGCATCCTAGGCATGTATCCTTCCTACTAGTGGCAATGGGGAGCAATGAGGGAACTTTCCCTTGGCATCCTATCATCTAAGGGGCATCCTTGTCCTGGCATATTTTATGGGAGGTCACATCCCCATGGAACACTACATAATTCTAACCTCACTACACACACCCATATATCTTGTATTCTGTGCTAGCAGAACTTGTATAACTTAGGGAAAAAGAAAATTTAACTTTTTGTAATTTACATATCAAATGCTAACAAAGCTTGTTGTTTAGATAACTAGTTTGTGAATTTATAAGGTGACCAATCATGTAGCGAAGAACTAAACATTCAATTTCAAGATTGAGGACTAGTAAGTTGTAATGTCCCCTTCTCAGTAGCCACCCTGGAGATCGTTTAGCCTTTACTTATTCCCGAAGGCTAAAAAGAGAAATAAGGGAATAATGATTAAATTAATTATTTGTAAAGTTATCTCAATAAATCAATATCATAAGATAGCTTTATATTTAATTAATTTAATAAAGTGACTAAAATAAAATAATTAATCATAAAGTCACTTTGGGGAATAAAATAATAATATTTCTAGAAGCTTCTTGGAAGTCATTGAGAAATCTTTACAAGGAGTTGTGGGCTTGGCATTTAAGCATGTCTTGAATTATACTTCTCATACCAAATTGGTAGAAGCTTGAATGCTTGCTTGTCCAAGGGTTTGAAGACTCTAGGATACCAAGTTCGATTGTGAAAGATCAACCCTAGCTGGAGATTGTGGAAGAATCCATCCAGGGTTTCTACATGTGCTTCATTGCAGAGTTTGAATTGGTGCAATAGCTGATGTATTATTGCACAATCTCTGGTTTATTATTGCATTCTACTGAGAGGTTTGCAAGTTGCAGCAGCTGATTTATTGTTGCAATTATTATTGGAAAGGAGTTTATTTCTGGCTGGTACGATTATTCCAAATTTAATGGTCCTTGAAAAAATTTGGAAAAGCATAACAAATTCGATTTTCAGTGAAGGAAGCTTTTGATATTTTGTGAGAATTAGTTTCAGTTTTGGGCATTTCGATTTCCATCCTTGAGATCGATTATTATTGCTGGGGAAGTTCGCTGCTCTTCTATCATTATAGTCATAGCTTTTAGCAACGATTTTGAGGCTTCATCAAAGATATCCAGGGTGCAGCATTTTGATAAGGCATTTTGATAATTTGGAATTTGATTTAATGCAATAGCTGGTTTATTATTGCATTCTACTGAGAGGTTTGCAAGTTGCAGCAGCTGATTTATTGTTGCAATTATTATTGGAAAGGAGTTTATTTCTGGCTGGTACGATTATTCCAAATTTAATGGTCCTTGAAAAAATTTGGAAAAGCATAACAAATTCGATTTTCAGTGAAGGAAGCTTTTGATATTTTGTGAGAATTAGTTTCAGTTTTGGGCATTTTGATTTCCATCCTTGAGATCGATTATTATTGCTGGGGAAGTTCGCTGCTCTTCTATCATTATAGTCGTAGCTTTTAGCAACGATTTTGAGGCTTCATCAAAGATATCCAGGGTGCAGCATTTTGATAAGGCACTCAGTTCGATTTTGATGCTTGGTGACTTTAATTTATGTTGGTGAAGATGCAGTTCAACAAGTAATAGTGGCGCAGCACTGTAATATCAATTTGATTCGATCTTTGGAGAAAACGTTTTTGTAAGGCAGCAAGAAGTCATCATTATCAAGGGGTTGCTGGGCAGTTTTGGTATTGCTGGGCAAGTCGCAACCATTAAGGGTCAAGAACAGTTTGATTTTGACATGTATCATTTAGCTTCTGCAAGGTGTGTTTACTGAGTGAGGATGTGGCTGCAAATTTGTGGTTTCAAGCATCATCTAGCCACTGCCCTTACCATCAAGAAGTTTACCAGGTTGGAGCGATTCATTTACATTTAGCATTCTCATATTTAGAACTGCATTTTCAAAGCTTGTATTGCTGTCATACAGCAGGTCTTGCATTGTCTTTATCAAATTCTTAATCTGGCGTATTCAATTCTGCATTTGCATATCATAAATATTGCTGTCATTGAGACATATTGTAAATCGTCCCTTGTGGAGGAGATCGGCAATTAGAGGCATTGTAATAAGATTGCATTCTAAGACTGCAATTAAATATATATTGGAGTAGTTTGAGTTTGCATGACAAATATTTGTGAAAATGTCTCATGACTGTAACAGCAATTATAAGTACCTGGTTAGCTGCATTTTCATTCAGTCATCATAAAATATTGGAAAAACAAAGTACTCTTGCATTCATATTCATCATAGTCATTAGTACACTTAGTATTCATGCACATTTCATCATTATATGAGGAAAAGCAAAACAAGAAAACATTTACCAGCTGCAAGAAAATTGCAAGACAACTGTTTGACGAAATTCCTAAGCATCAAAAATGGAAAATTAAGGACAGAATTTGCAAGGGTCATTACACAAGTCCTACTAATACAAATGCATTCAAAGGAAGCCCCATATGATAGTTTCAACAATAGTTTACTGAAAGGAAGCCCCTGACTTCATGAAAATCAAGGGATCATGCACATTTTATAAAGTGAATACTCATTTTAATGGTCAAATGTAGGAACCATAGTGTGGCGGAAACCAATATAATGTGACTCCAACATTACATATAATGGGTGCAAATCCTATAACCATGATTCCAAGAGTTGTCCAAAACATAAAATTGTCAATGCCAACCTTGTGGAAATGAAATTACTTGTACCCAAAATTAAAATTTTTACTACATGTAGGCATTTTGAAGAAATGGTAAAAGTCTTGTCAAAAATCGTCAAAAAAGTCAAAAAATGGAAATTTGCATGTCACGCATGTTTGTCAAAAACTCAAAAATTTCAAAATCTCACGATCTGGATCTGCTCAGAGCGACCTTGTCTATAAAACCCAGATCACAGTTTTTCAGCCCTAAATTTTAGGAAATTTTTTAAAAATAGAAAGTTTCTAAAAATAGACTTTTTCTAGGTTTTTCTAGGTTTCTTCTCAAATGGATACTAGCAAAATTTTCTAAAAATAGAATTTCTACTTCCAAGGGTCAAACTGATTTTGAATGGTCAAAAATACTTCCTGATCAGGCTGGTCCAGTCAGAATCGTCAAAAGATCAGTTTTTATCTGGTGGGTCCATTCTGCTTTTATCAAAAGCTAAAACGAGAGCTCTGAGGTCATCAATGGAGGATGCTCAACTACCAGGCGTTAGGGTCTTAGGCATTGCACAAATCAAATAACGGTGAAATATGTACGTGGAACGAGGAATGAAGGAGGGAGGTTGGAAAATCTTGAAAATGGTGAAATTTTGTCCAACACTAGACAGTTTGGGCACCCCAGCTGGCCAAGGGCGCCCATCTTTTCAAGGCCTTAGATGTTGTTTCTAGGTTTTTTGCTTCCAAGACATTTTTTGCTTAGAATCCTTCCAGCTCCGCAATGAATCTATCAGCAAGTCCATCAGATCAATCAATCAACCGGAATCTCAAATCAAACAGAGAAGTTTCATCAAAGTAGCAAACTAAAAATCATCAAAATCATCAAAAATATTCTATCTCTAGAATTTTGGGCACCCTAGGTAGCCAGGGGCGCCTACGGTTTTGAAAGGTCAAATTTAGCTGTTAGGGTTTGCAAACTCAGTCATCTTCAGGATTCTTCAGGGAATTCGGTGGATGTCTCAATCAATTCAATTGACTCTTCAGTCACCCACAGTTTCAGATCAAATGGACGACAAGGCATGGAATATCAAAATTGAAAGTTGAAATTCACTAAAAAGTGACCAAGTTTGGAGAGGTTGGGTGCCCCAAGTAGCCAGGGGCGCCCAAGATTTTGAGGGCAGAGAAGGTGGTTTCAGGGTTAGCAGTCTTCAGAACATTCCTTCAGTTTCCAACAAGCTCTCCAACAAATTCAACAGTGAGCTCAAAAGATTTGCTAATCATCAGATATTGCAAATCAAATAGACAAAGAAAATGAAGAGAAGAAATGAAAAACACAAAAAAAAATCTAACTCTGGCAAGGTTGGGCGCCCCAGGTAGCCAGGGGCACCTAGGAATTCAGGACACCAGATGAAGTTTTCAGGACAAGTTACCTCCAAGAAGATCTTCTCCAATTTCGACAAGTTGTCGAACGAATCCAACATCCAGTTCATCGGAGCTCCTGAGCAGCCGGAATTGCAAATTCATCTAAAGATCAGAAAACACTAAAAATTGAAGAACATCAGAAAAAAAATTCTAGAGTCTAGAGGACTTGGGTGCCCCAACTAGCCAAGGGCACCCAAGATTTTGAGGGTTTAGATGATGTTTTTAGCAGATACTGTCTCCAAAACAATCATCTCCGATTTGATCAGGCTTCGCAATGGATCAATCAACCAGTTCACAAGATTCATCTAGCATTCGGAATTGACGATCAAAGTGATGCATTTTATCAAGCAAAAAGTTGAAAATTTCAAAAAAAATGGCTAAGTCTGCCAAGTAAAGGTGCCCAAGTTCAATGCCTTAGTGAAACTTCTAAATTTCGTCATGCATCATTCAAAACAGCATCTACATTCGATGTTTCTGGCTTAGGATTGGCTTCAAAGACTTAAAGTTGGAGAATAAAACATTTTCATCCTCAAAACCTATTTAAGAAGGCTTTTGGCATTCATTATTCACTTTTTGCAGGTTAGCATCCAGAAGAGGAAACATACAACTTTCTTTACATCAAGATTTGGAGGCCAAAACGTGGTGCTTTTTCAGTGTTCTCCGTGGTTTTGAGATCAGGTTGCACAGAGGCTTGCTTTTTCATGCTTTATTTTTTCAGGGCATCACATTTCAGAAGAAGGGGGGCATCTTTTTCAAATTCCATCAATCTAGGTCCACTTGGTTTTTCATCCTCTTCAAGTTTGGAAAATTTTATATTTTCAAGAATCTGCTTTTTCCACGCTTTTTCGAGAAAACCTCAATTTTCTCAAAATCTAATAATCTGGGTCTAATTCAGTATGAAATTGTTTACAAAACCCAAATCCTAGTTTTTCAGCTCTTTTTGAAGCTCTGCATGTTGAGGAAAGATCAGCTTTTTCAAAAAACTAACAATCTGGGTTGCTTCATAATATAGTTATCTTCAAAACCCATATCTTAGTTTTTCAGCTTTTTTCAGCCAAAAATTGAACATCTTGTGTGTTCTTGAAAATAAAATCAGGTTCTCTAGTTTTCATTGATCTAAGCCTCTTTAGAATGACATTCTCTACAAAACCCAGACCTCAGTTTTTTCAGGAATCTGCTTTTTCAAGAAAATTCAGCAACTTGTTTTCAGCAGTTTGCGCAAAACTTTTCTGAACATAGGCGTGTTCACAGTCAAAATTCAATATTTTCATCGTACAATATTCTTCCATTGAAAAATCAGGATAAGTGTCAAAAGCATAAAAGTTGCAAAAGAAACAGAGGAATGGCAGAAGATAGTCACACACAAGGTAAAAAAGATATGCTGAAGCAAGAGGATATATTTATAAAAGGTCATCACTCCAGTTGCAGAGCCGCCAAAATTAGCATGTTTGAAGTCATCTTTTTGGGGCAACGAAGACTTCCAAGAATAGAACTTAAAGCAGTAGTTAACTCAATGCCTTTTCCAAGTTTTCTTGCTATTCTTGTCTCATGCTTATCTATTCTTTGAGGAAGAGGAAAAATCAAGATGTAATAGTTGGAACTTTCCCTGTTTTTTGCTTTCAGCAAGTTGCTAGATAGTTATCTTGTTTTAATTTTAGAAATAAAGCTTGCAAGTTGGCAAGTCTTGTTGTAAAAGCAAGGAGATTTTAGGGTTCCCTACTCCTCACTTGTGTATTAATAAGGGCAGCCTTGCCCATTTTTCTTTAACCATTATTGTGATAGCAAATTGTTGAGCCTACTTTGCCAGCAAGTTGTTATTCAGTGTTTGTTCACTTAGTGTAAGAACAAGCTTGTATGTCTGCCTTGAGCTATAAGATATTGTTCAATTTATGTGTAATTTGTGTCAAGTGTATTTTGGTTGATCATTAAACTATAAGCCTATTATTGCTACAAATCTGCTGTCCTAGAAGTGTAATCATTTTTATTTGAAATTTGAGAAAAGGAAATCTTATGCCTTCTTTGCTACTTTGATCTATTGTCTCAAGCTTTCGTTTATGTGTTCTGCTTATATAATCTTCATTTCAGCTTGCATCGAAAAGTACAGTGAGTCTTCAAATGTGCATTGAGAGAAAGTTTGTTTAAGTATTTGTGTCAAAGATCATTCCTTGTTTACTTTTAACTCTCAAGCTCTGAGTTTACTTGAGTTGTTAAGAGCGTCATTAGAGGAGGCTTAGTCGTAGTTGAAGTTCTAAAAGAGAAAATCTCAGCTACGGCACTAGAGTTTTATAACCTTGTGCTCTTAGCTGAGAAAAAAAAATTGGCAAATAGTTTAGTTTACTTTTTTTAAGCATCATCAACGAAGAGGGAGCTTCCCCTCCTAATTTGAAGAGCAGTTTATCTGTGCATAGCTGTCTATTTCTAATCCGCATTCCAGAGGTGCGAATTGAAACACCAACATTACTTAGGTCATCACTAGAGTTCAAGCAAAGAAGGATGGTTGTTTAGATCTAATTATCAATAAACAAAGGATGTTGAATGCAATTGCACAAGAAATTAGAATGCCTATACTAAAGGGGTGTGATCTATTCAAGCAAAGTTGCAATAAAGAAGGTTATCCCTTTAACTATTCACATATCCAATCTTGATATTGCAAGGCAAGTATTGAAAACCTGCCTATTATGAATGACCTCTTGTAGAAATAGCCAACACTTGTAGCCTTGATTATCTAGGTTGGTACTAGTCCATGATGGTAACATCCAAGTAGTCAACCCTATAACTTTAGTGATCAAGGATGAGCAACATATTATAGTTTAGATGAACATTCTAAGCTAAATATTGGTGAATGTGATGATAGATGGAGACTGGAGGATGCACGTCCTATCAAAAGATACTTCATATAAATTGAATAGGCCCAAACTATGGCTTCCTAGTCTTGAACTCCAAATAGGCAACTAGTTCAATACTTAATCATTTAGAACTCTAGTGAAGTTACAATTTGATAAGACTTCAAGGAGGGATAGGAGGAAGGTAGGAGACAAAGGCATTATTTGAGATCAGAGTGGACAATCTCTTATCTAGTGTAACATGGACATGGGTACAAAAACAAGAGCACTATTATTTGGATTATAATAGATATGCTCAAAATACTAAAATAGGAAACCAAGTGCAAATGGAATGGTAAATTCCATAGTGATGGAGCTTATTAACTTATTAGTGTTGGGACTTGGAAGCCCATGAGAACAAGGATACAACTCAATCAATCATGGACTTCTAGCCACTTCCCACATAATGTCAATATTGGTTCCTCACTCTTATCTCTTAGACATTGTATTGTGGTTGCTACAAATTAACTACTCCGCAACAAATTTTCTTAACAATTAAGTCAAAATTCAAAATTGTGTCGGTGGAGCAAACAATCTAATGAAAATGGGGTTTGTGTGATAGCATTTCGTGGATGGCAATGCAAAAGCTATAGAATATGAACCTACAAATAATATTAGGTTACCATTGTTTTTCGATTGGCTTAGCAATAATAGTTAGAAGCATTACCTTTACATGAAAGAATATTTTGGCCTTCAAGATAGGATTTTGTTTCTTTATGCTTGTATTATGCCAATTCTATTGAAATCTTCTTAGCTCAACTTTTGCAAGGTATTTGACATATTTATTCCTTAAATCTAGTGGGGAACTTCACCCTTTACACTATAAGAAATTGGAGAGCAATGTACGTTTTTTGTAATTCGAAGTTCCCAAACTAAATTTTTCATCATGTAACTTGGTGTAGTTTTAAATCTTTCAAGGACAATCTATGATAGGCATAGGTTCCTTCTAATATTTGAAGGAAGCAATTTTAAATATTTTTCTATTCCCAATGAACCTTGCCTTTTTCACATTCAGTGTCTAGACCTAGGCTAGAACAAAACTTGCCTCTCCTTACTATTTTCAATCATGGTTCATAATATTACTAGGAACCCTTGCTTGCTAAATGTAGTGCTCTTGTCACTCTATTGGGGAAAAGGCTTGTCTTGATTAACCAAATCCTATTCAAATGAAGATAAAGCTAAAATTTCTCAAAATCTAACTTCAATTTTCAAGAGACTCCGTGGAAAATATTTTCTTCACTTGGTTCAATTACACAAAATATCAATCTAAGAAATATGAAACTAACCTTGTAGAGTAATAAATTTAACCCTTCTATGTAATCAAAGTCAAGCCTCAAGAAAGAGTTTTCATCATCTTCTTATATAATCCTTATGAGGGTGAGTGGTAATTATTTATTCCTATTTATGGTGAGATATTAGAGTGCTGCTACAAATAAGAAGACAAAGGCTCCAAATGAGGAAGGAGAAATCCAAGGTCTGCACTATATATTGATCTTCTTCTTCTTCTTCTTGTAGGCTCCAACCTACTACTAAAGTCTCCAATCTCTACACAAACTGAGCTTCAACTCAGCAAGAGGCTCCAACCTCTATTTGATAGGCTTCAACCTATTTGAGACTCCAATCTCTACACAAACTGAGCTCCAACCCAAGAGGAGGCTCCAACCTCTATTTGATAGGCTTCAACCTATTTATTTCTTCAATGCTGATATGATAAACTCCTTCACCAAATCTGATTCAAATATAATCACTCTCTTCTTTCTTAAATCTGATTATCGTCATGCACCAATCTTTCTCACAAATCTGATTACAAACCACACAATATACTTCTCTCAAATCTGATCACAGTTCACACAATAAAACTTCTCACAAATTACAAGTCTGATCCAATTTCAAATCAGATCACTATCAAACACTCCTTCTTTCACAAATTTGATCACTATCATTTACTTCTTCTTTTCACAGATCTAATCACTATCATGTACTTCTTCTTTTCACAAATCTGATCATTATCATGCACTTTTTCTTTTCAAAAATCTGATCATAAACATGTCAATATATTCTTCTCTCATAGTCACACATATTCCTTTTCAAAACAAATCAGAATTAGACTTTATATTTCTGTCTCTTCTCTTTTTATATCTGCTCTAATATTCACATAATATTCATTGAATACTTGCTATTTTGACTCCCAAACCCCCATCTATTTATATCTTCTTCGCACCTCTTCCAAAGAGAGGCAACTTCACTCATTGGACACACCCGATCACCAAGGAGGCAACTCTTGTTAAATACATGCCTTTTCATTACATATGATTGATGTCTTTCCATGATCCTAATCGATGCTTATTTTATGATCTAAATAGTAGTCTTAAATGCTTCCTTTTCAAATATAATTGCTGCCTTAATAAACTCAAGCGCTGCATCTCTTTGAAGAATGCTAATCACTGCCTTTTGTCTTAATCGCCCTTTTTTATTATTTGCTACCTTTTGCTGCCTTATGTTAACTTTTCTTTCTCCTTAAAATTAATCGCTACCTTTCTCAATCTTTAATATTTGTCTTTAATATGATAGTACTGCCTTAACAAATATAATCGCTGCATTTAATAATGTCATCAATCTTTAATATTTGTCTTTAATATGATAGCGCTGCCTTAGTATATAATGTATGCTCCTCATATCCGCTGCTTGGAGGATGATCGCACTCCTTCATATCAATGAATACTTACATAGAATTCACATGGAGTCGGGCTGCATTTGATATGCATTATTTTAAATGAAGCCGGCCTCATTTCATATTTCATATAAAAACCTCAAGTGCCAAGTATGGGTCGGCCCATATTAACGTTGTCTTATTTTAGAAGGTTGACCAACATTAATGAAAACTCTTCACACTTTCTCCATTATGTTTAAATCTTTAATTTAAACGTAGATCTCTCTAAATCGATCTTCCAAATATCCAATAGTGTATAATGGACAGCCTCTTAACAGTTAACTTCTTATAATGGGGCCATTCTCTTTGCCTTGATATTAATGACTTCATTTATAACACCGTGCCTTTGACATCAATGACAACATTTCCAACATATAGCAAGTGAAATTCCAATTGAGATGCTAAGAATACAAATTTTAAAGCCTTATCATAGCAATTAAGCTACATTACCTGTCTTTTGTTCCTCATCTATCTTAAAGGCCACTTTTACAATCCCAAGCAATTACTTTGTCAAAGTTGCAATGGGCTTCAAGAGGTAAATTTTTGTAGGAATGTTCTCAAAGCAATGTCCATTGACTCCCTTGTTGCCATAAGTGGATCTTGTTGTAGAGTAAACTTATCTATTACAAATTACAAAGCTCTAGGCATAGTAGATTATTCCAACTTGTCCATAAATAAGGAAAAGTAGAGACAAAGCTGGATCCTAGTGATGATTTTCTACAACAAATGTTCAAGAATGAAGGAATTTAGATCCCTATTAGCCTAAAGCTACTTGCTTCATTCTTTGAGACAAGGATATGGAACAAGGTGGTGGAGCCAATTGTCATGACCCCTTCTCAAGCGTAAGTCCAATGAAGATCCTTCACCTATTATTTTAATTTTCATAGGCTAATGGGGTGATGCAAGGGAAATATCAAATAATTTAATAATTTAATAATTTAAATTAAGTTGTTGAAAAAGTAACTTTAAGTTATATTCATAAAAAGGCAACTTATGTTTTATTATTAAAAACATTGTTTTAAAAGATGAATCAAAAGTGATACTAGGAATGGGGTCCAAATTCAAAAATAAAATTTAGAGGGAAAAAAAAGAAAAAAATGAAAATAATATTATTTTTCCTCAAAATGTATATATATATAAATAAGGAGGGGTTGAGAAATGGAGAGGGTTACCAATTCATATTATCAAATTCATTTCTTTAACTTGAACACTGTTCTTTTTTCTACCCTAGGAAAAAAAATGTTTGGCAAAGAATGGATTTGAAGACAAAAACCCTCCTATTCATTTCATATTTCCATCCAGAAATTATCATTGAGCTACATAATTGCAAGTTTTCGATGTGTTTCAATTGATGTGAAGATTTCCAGTTTTCCAAAAAAATTGTGTGTGTGGAGTTTCCCTTTTTTTGTGAGAAGTTTTGAGTTCCAAATTGTGCTGATTTCAGAGTGTTTATTTTACTAAAGAACAGGGATGAATCTATTTTATTGTTGGTTTTCATATCTCTTAATCATTATATTATTTCATTACCAGCTAGTCGTATCAGATGTATTGCGAGCATATAGTAATGTTATTGTTAATTATTGCTATTATATATCTTGAAAGTTCTAATTAATATTTTGGAGATTGGTTTTGAAGTTTGGTTGGCCGTACAAATCGCAAGGAAGGTTGTGATCCTTTATTTAAAGACTACAATTCATAATAGCAGCTGCTGCGTCAAAATAAAAGATATTTCTTGGGGCTATCATACTCCTTAAGGGGTGACAAATATTTGTTTTTTGTTATTTGCTTGATAACAAAGGTGATCACAGCCCTTGTTGTTGCTCTTCTAATATTTATCCAGTCTCACCATCAAGAGTATGATGTAGAAGACTTAAATTTGATTTATATTTCAGACTCTGATATTTTTCACATTCAGTCATGCAGTTCATTAGAGTAACATTTTATTTATAATTTTCTGTGCAATTTACTGCCAAAAATATTAAAAAAATTGTCAATGATTTTACTATTGTAAGTCTAGATGCCTAGGTTGCCATGACATTAAAAAATCATTTACTCTCTAGCTTTCTATTTGTAATGTTATTCTATCCAATTCACCACCAAATTGGGATTTTGTAATTTGTTCTGGAAGGCTTGCCACCAGAACTAGCTTCAGTATTAACAATTATTAATTTGTAACCTGGACAGCTTGCTGCCAGAATAAATATTTCATTACTTCCAAATTTTGTAAAACGATGCAATAATGAGTTGTGCGGCTTGACAAGTATTATTTTATAATGGAAGTCTAACTCTTTTCACCGTATGCTCTCACCTTGCCCACATCGGGACCTTGGTAATGAAAAGGTGTTAAAGTTGAATGCACTATCTATTGTGAACTTGCAAAAATCAAAAAAATATTCTCAAGGTCATTACATTAACACAGCAAGCACTTAAGTATAGACTTGAGCAAATCTCAAACTCATCATTATGCAATAGATTTGATATGGCCTCCCAATGCTCACAACAAAAATCAAAAACAAAACCACATACAATAATCCTTCAGAAAATCTGATCCAAGTTCTTGATAATTATATTTAATCAATTATATTGTGAAATAATTAACTATTAAATAATCTTTCCAAACTAGTTTATAGTATGAGAACATAAAATTCCTTAGGTTCAACAAGCCAACCTTTTAAAAAGCTTAAACTTGGCATTTTTGAGTTAATATAACACTTATTTAGGAAATTTTATTTTCTATATCTTTCCCCAAGCTATAGGTTTCTTTTCTCAATGAGGAGACCCCTATGAGACTCAAAATGTTGGTAATGAATAGGCTTGTTTAAGCAATCTTATTTCTTTATCTCTCCCCAAACAATAAGTATCTTTTCCCTGATGATAAGCACCTGCGAGACTCAAAATGTCAATAATCAATGCCTATTTAAGCGCGTTTACTTTATATATCTCTCCTTAAGCAATAGGCTTCTTTTCCCCAATTAAAAATCCGCTATAAGACTTAAAACGTTGGTAATGGATGGCTTATTTAAGTGATTATTTTCTCTGTATCTCCTCATGCAATAGGTATATTTTCCCTGATGATGAGCCCACTATGAGACTCACAACATTGTCAATTAATGGATTACTTAAGCATATTATTTTCTATCTCTCTCCCTAAGCAATAGGGTTCTATTCCATCAGCCCTGATAATGATTCTACCATGACACCCAAAACGTCATGATTGATGGCCTAGTTAAGCATATTTATTTTCTCTCTCTCCCAAACAATAGGCTTCTTTTCCATGAAGATCAATCAACCATGATTCTCAAGACATCTGTAACTAGTTGCTTCTTTATGTAAACTTCTTTCTATAACCCTCCCAAAAAAATAGGCTTAATTTCTCAGATGACCCACTATGAAACTAGAAACGTCAGCAGTTAGCAGGTATTGCCAGATTATTCCAGAAACTCAAAACTCTGTTGAAGATGGTACGCTGTAAACACAATCTCAAAAATTCACCGCAATCACTTAATCCAGTGAAATGTGGTATACCATTATCTATTTCCTCTAATAAAACTATCACGTCAAAAATCAAGAAAAATCTTCAAATCTTTCAACAATTCTCATTCCATCAAACATTATCCAAATAAAATTTACGCAGATTAACTATCTTCAAAATACCGTGAATCACAAAATTTCTGCCTCGCTTAACATATAAATGATTCCATTGAACTACCAAAACTTTGACCCGTTGGTTTTCCAAATCTGATGAAATTCATGTTAGCGTGTTGCTTTTCGCCTGATTTCATCCTCAAATGAATAAAATATTCGCAAATTTAATTAAGAAATCTGCGAAGACAAAGTTGAGTACGATTAGATCTTACCGATGGCACAACCCTGTGCGAGATTCAAACAAATTTGTTGCAGGAAAACCCTCGGCAGATTTTTTTTTCATTTTCTGTCGTTTACTACCTGCGAAAGCAAATCCTTCGCGCGCACGAAGATAGCGAGAGGCGTGATCTTTTTGTCGAAGTGATAAGTTTTAGTATTACATAAATAAAAATGATAATAAATTCTACCCAATTTAACAGGGTGGAGGACTATTAGCTTTTTATTATATTTTTAAGTAATGGGTAAGTAATTACATAAATAAAAATGATAATAAATTCTACCTAATTTAACAGGTGGAGGACTATTAGCTTTTTATTATATTTTTAAGTAATGGATAAGTAATAAATAATTGAAATGAATAAAAACTTGCCTAATTTAATAGGCTCTAGAAGTCTTGGCTTTAGTCAATTGAGTAGATGATCTTTAGGGTCAATTCATTCGGTTTCAATTGTCGTTTTAGGTAGTTTAGGTTGTGGGTTCAACCCCTGATTTGTCACAATGTGTGGATGAGGGTTCGTTGCATATTGCTTGAGAGGTTATAAGGGGGGCTCACCCTATAAAGAGCTAAGCTCTAGGTCACTGGGCTAAACTTCAAATTCTTCTTGACAATCAAAAAAAAATTGAGTAGATATTGTAAAAGTATATTGGGAGATAAATATTTGTAAGATGAAATTCGTATTTTATGTTGTTTCTCATATTTAGTTTGGTGTCATATTTTTATATACTAATCTTTCATTCTCATTTAATTGTTTTGACATTCATTTGTTACATACATTTAGAATGGTTACTTATTTATTACACCCATATATGTATAAATTGTCGTATAAACATTACACATTTTAATATGTTTCTCTTTCATGTTGTAAGGCAAGTTTATGGTTGCAATGTTGTCCTTGCAGTTGTGGCTTGTCCTTCCTAAATTCAAATTTAGCCAACTTTTATCTTCAGCTAACTAAACACAAATTCATGTGATGTGTTGTTTTGTCCTTAAATTTAAAGACATTCAATATATTTATTTTAAACATGCACAGTTTGAGAGTGTTATTCAATTGTGATTCATTTCTACATACTTCAATTGGTGCACTAAAAGGAATCCAATTTTACACAAACATTCTAGCAACATATGCATGACTAAAGAGTGTTGTTTATATTCGTTCATACACATTTTCAAGTTGATCTAGGAGAGTGTGCCCCCTTGTGACATAATAACTACTCTATTGATGTATTTATAAATACCAACAACTTGCAAATATCAGATGATGTTGAAGGAGTTAAGGAGAATTATAGGCAAAAAAAAGGAACACAAGTTTGTGGATCACACAATACAATTTTTTTGGTATAGGATAGATTTACAATCACATATTTCTCCTTGGACTCTGGACTCACCCCTACATAGAGTCATCAAAATATTACAATTCTAAGATAATTACTAAACTATTACACAGCACTCCTAATCCAAAGACATATCAACTTCAAATTCATATCAAACCTTATCAAAGAGCTTTTATTTACAATTCCTACATTTAGTAGTTATTATAAATTATTGTAAACTTCACATTACCAACTCAACACATGAAATTATTAATTAATTAGTCTAGAGTAATTATGTTTATTTGTATCTATTTTATTGGATTAGCCTAGACTAAACCTAAAGAAAATCTATGTTCCCACGGTGATGAATTGTTGGCGGTGAATTTACCTAGAGGCCATGAATTATTGTTTTTTAAGCTAAGAGTTAATGTTTTGTTAAGTGTAAGGATCCACATTCTAAAGGAACAAGCTAAAGATCGTGTCCATTCAAAGCTATGGGTCAAAATATTCATAATATATATGATTTTTAAAATGAGAACAATATATTGTATATAATTAATTGTATCACTATGTTCTTTAAAGTCAGATCTCTAAGTAAATTATTTTTACAATTCTAAACAAATACGTGAAGATAACAAGCAAATATGTTGATGCAAACAAATAGATGATCTAAGATTATTGTCAAATAAGTATTTAACCAAAAAGAAAGGGATTGAATCAAAACAAAAAAATAAATAGATGAACAAAAAGAATATTAATTTGAATGCTTGTTCAAATAATAACAAAACCACATAAAAATTTGTCAGGAATAAATCCTACATAATTATGAAACAATGGATAAATAATAATAATAATAATATTATTTTATAAGAAAAAAGAAAAATATTATCTCAATAAATTTGAACCTCACACTATCAAAAGATTATATAAAAACTAATACCATCTATAAAATTTAAAAAACTCATAATCAAAATAAAAATAAGCTCACATCATCTTTAATATATAAGAATCAAATCTAAAGAAAGATACATATCTTTTATACATCTAAAAAATATCTTAATGAATTTAAGAACAATAAATTCTACATAATTATGAAAGAATAAATAAAGAAAATGAAAAATTATTACCTCAATAAATTTGAACATGACACTATCAAAAAATTATATAAAAATTAATGACATTTATAAAATAAAAAATAAAGATCACTTAATCTTTAATTTAAGAATCAAACCTAAAAGAAAAAATGTCAACTTTTATACATAAAAAAAACACCTTGTGGTAGAGCGCAAAGAATAAAGGAACAATATACCTTTCTTCATGCTTTCTAGCTTTTCCCCATTTAAAAAAGGTTTTGTAGAACAAATAAAAAATTGACATTGCAATTCGTGGCGTGCGGAAATTAGATGTTTGTCATTTTCAAATAAACATCTCATGTTCGTGTTCCATGTGCGATGTACCGTGGTCCCCACCGGCCTAATGGTCGCAGACGGTGAAAAGGTGTCGTGGCATCCTCCATAAATTTTTGTAAACTTTATGTTGGGCGCATGTTTCCTCTGCATATTTTTATTTAGTCAAGATCAAAGGAATTTTTAATGAAGAAATTATAAAATTATATTGAGTATTAGTTTTTTATATTGTTAAGTGGTCCTCTTTCAAATTACATTTAAATTAGTCAATTTTGATAGATGTTTTATAAATATTATGTTATGGTCATAAATATAAAAATTCAATTATAATTGATGTATATAATTGTGGACTTTAAGTTTGCGCATTTTTTCCTCTCCATATTTTTCTTTAACTTCTTTCAACCATAATATAAGTAGCCGCCCACAAATGATTTTTATTTAGTCAAGATCAAAGGAATTTTTTTATGTAGAAATTAAAATATTATATTGAGTATTAGTTTTTTTATATTGTTAAGTGGTCCTCTTTCAAATTACATTTAAATTAGTCAATTTTGATAGATGTTTTATAAATATTATGTTATGGTCATAAATATAAAAATTCAATTATAATTGATGTATATAATTGTGGACTTTAAGTTTGCGCATTTTTCCCTCTGCATATTTTTCTTTAACTTCTTTCAACCGTAATATAAGTAGCCGCCCACAAATGATTTTTATTTAGTCAAGATCAAAGGAATTTTTTATGTAGAAATTATAATATTATATTGAGTATTAGTTTTTTATATTGTTAAGTAGTCCTCTTTCAAATTACATTTAAATTAGTCAATTTTGATAGATGTTTTATAAATATTATGTTATTATGGTCATAAACATAAAATTCAATTATAATTGATGTATATAATTTTTCAATTTAAAGTATAACTTAATTCTTAACTTCTTTCAACCATAAATTAAGTAGCGGCCTTCAAATGGTTTTTATTTAGTGAAGATGAAAAGGAATTTTTTATGTAGAAATTATAATATTATATTGAGTATTAGTTTTTTTATATTGTTAAGGGGTCTTTTTTCAAATTGCATTTAAACTAGTCAATTTTGATTGATGTTTTATAAATATTATGCTGTGAACATAAACATAAAATTCAATTATAATTGATGTATATAATTTTTTAATTGAAAGTATAAAGTAATTCTTAAGTAAATTAATGTAGATATTTAAATATAACAATTTTCAAATTTTCAAATATATTAACTTTGAATTATTTTATTTATTTAAGAATTTTTTTGAATTAAAAAGCAGCAAAACAAGGGTGTTGACCCATAAATACAAGGCAACAAAGGCTTTCCATCAAAAGCACATTAACAACATAGTGACAACAGAGAGAAAGCCATCACCCACAACACAATATCAAAAAAACAAAAAGTAACAGTAACTGAAGGATAACAAAATTCTTCAAACAAGCATGAGACCAACCAAATAAGTCCAAAGACCCCCAAGGGTCCAACAAGTTCAACAGAAAAAACAAATAACAAGACATAGAAATAAACAAGAACAAAAGGCCCAACGACCTAATTCTTTTCCTTCCTGCTAAGCATATCCTGCATAGTCGTCACCCAGTCCGCAGTGAGGAACTTGAGTAGCTTCTTGAAACCAGCATCATCTTTAGCACCATCCACGGACTTGTCCTTCTACAGCAAGCAAAGACTAGTGTTTGACCTGCGCATGACCCTCAAGGAAAATTAAGACACCTCCTGGACCTTCTTTTCCAACCTCTCCAATCTCCCCTTCAACTTGCCAACTTCTTCCCAAGCCTGGTCTTTTTCCTTGTGATCTTCCTGCAAGGGGGCTTTTCCTTTATCCACATCAGAGGACCAAGGGTAAATTTCATCACATTGTCACCAGAAGGGCCTTTCTTCAAGCTTTCTGACACATGGGAAACACTATTCACCGACACAAACTAGCCTTCCCCACCCACCACCATTTCCTCCTGACTTTCACTGTCACTCTCAATATCCTTATCCAAATCAGAGGCTTCCTTAAGACTTCCCACCTTGTCCTGCTTAAGAACTAGTCTATGAGATCTACGGGGGGTGTTAGCTTCTTCAATGATCTCGATGTCAAAATCAATTTGTAGTTTTAATTTTTTAACATATGTCGGTTGTGTTTCAGTTTTTATATACATTCATGACACAATGTTTTGTGATTTGTTACCACTATAGAACATCTCTTGTTGTAATTAAGTATAGCGTTGTGAACTCATTTTGATTATGTTAGTCTTTATTTTATAAGTAGTAAATAAGTGGTATATTTTTGCATTAGAAGTTGGCATATTTATTAACTTGGTTTGATTTTGTTCCACTCATTCCTAAGAGCTAGCTCAAATATTTTGTTTACCTCTTTGTCTACCTACATATATAGATTTCATGGTGTAAAATTGACTCTAATCTTTTTTAATTCAATTTTCAAATTGGACTTATATCATCCCCCCTCCAACTAGTCATTATGTGTTGGCTTAAAAGTATGGAACATTTTAAATTGTATTATAGGGTGACATATACAAGGACAAATTAAAACTCATTTAAACACGTGGAATCTAGGTCTAGGTCTATCTACCTCTCACTCACTACTTGTGACATTGTTTGAGGAGCACATTTAAGCATTTAATTCCAACTCGTTACCTACATACTTAGCCACAAACAGGCATACTACATATTTCTTCATTATCTTTGATCATTGTTCACATATTGTCAAATATATTGGCCTAGGAGTTTAGTAGAGGAGTGCATTTGAGCATTCACCCCCATGTCATTACCTACATACTTAGCCACAAATAAGCGTCCCTAGTCCTTCCCAACCTAATAGTCATGGATGATGAAAGGTATCATGGTGTCCTCGATATAACTTTGTAGACTTTATATTTTGTGCATCTTTTCCTTTGGATATTTTTACATGTAACTTCTTTAAACCATAATATTAAGTAGTCATCCTCTAATAGTTTTTATTTAAAGTTTAAATAAAGGAATTTTTTATGTAAGATTTATAATATTATATTGAGTACTAGTTAGTTTACATTGTTAAGTGGTCTTTTATCAAAATACATTCAAACTAGTCAACTTTGATAGATATTTTATAAATGTTATGTCATGATTGTCTACATAAAAATTTTATTATAATTGATATATATATAGAAACTAGAAAATTTATTAAGTAATTCTTAATTAAACTAGTATATATATCTTAGATATATCCATCTAAAAAATACCCAGACATATCAATCTTGAATTATTTTATTTATTCTATTTATTTATTTACTTAAGAGTTATTGTTGACATTTTTTGTGTCAAAAGCCATTAGGAAAACTAGAGAAAGGTTTTGTAAGTTAAATGCAACTAAGAGGAATGAGAAATGTAGGAAGTTAAGGCCAAGTTGAAGTGTCAAAAATGCAAAAAAGGAAGAAGTCAAAATTTTATCGCTAATTTCCAATGATAAAGTTATAACAAACCCAATGTTTAACCTATTGTTTTCATCTAAGTTTTAACCCATATGTGAAAATTTTAAGTTTACCAACACATAGTAATAAAAAATTCCAATTCAATAACGAAAAATGCATAGTTGAAATAAACCCATTTCAAATTTTTATTGCATGAATAAATAACATTACATAATCCCAAGTAATGATTTCATTTTACAAATGCATTATCCATAAAGGTACAAGATCATGATTACATACATAGCTTTGAAGAGCTCAATGAAACAAAGTATAAATTGTGGGAGTTAATGGTGACTCCCCAACACCTCTAGGAACAATTGCTAGACCAAAGTATTTTCCACAAGAGAGAAAATGGCAAGAAAATTTGCTCCAACAATGCAAGTTGAATATTGGTTGAATATGCAAATGTACATGAGATGCCTTGCCTATAAAGGCAAGGTAGAGAGATATAATTAGACAAGAGTATGACAAATGATAAGTGTCTTAATCCTACAACATGTAACAACTAACAAACTAACAGTATCCTTTGATGCAACAATAAAAAATTTACTCGGCTCTACTTTGCTTTGCTTTCCTGTGCTGGCTATTTTTTGAATTTTTGATATTGTTTATTGTGGTATTTTATTTCATGGATGCTTTGGGGGCGACCATGATGGATCCCCATTCCAAGGATGATGTCCTCACTTTTGTTGTTGTGCCTGCAATGGTAGTTGCCAGTTTACTTACTTTTGATAAGACTTTTTCTCCTCATATTGTTGACCTTTCCCTGGGAGAAAAGTCTACTGGAATCTCTGGGAAGTTGCCTTTATCTCTGATGTTGGGTCTTAACTCCTTTTTTTGGAGGAAGACCCTACTTCCTATGTGTACAAGTTGGTGGGGTCAGACTCACTAGCCCAAAATAAAAAATTTGCAGACTCTGCTTCTTGCTCAATTACTCGCTGGGAAGTTGATGTTCTTGAGGCCCTTATCCTGAAGGTGATGGATAGCCTCAAAATGGCTTTGGTTAGGAATTTTTTGGCATTCAAGACAAATATTGAACATGTGCGTTAGTGGACTGCTTCCACCTAGAATCTCAAAGGAAGTGTCATAATAAATGCCATGCCTATAGGTATTTTTTTATTTTCCTTTGTGGTTTATGAGGATATGTTGAAGGTTTTAATTGGAGGTCCTTAGGCCTTTCACCCAGGCTTTAAAAAATTTATTTCCCTTTGTAAATGGAAACCTGGCTTTAACCCGTCGGCTGACCTGGGGGCATCCGCGCCTACTTGGGTTCTTCTTCTAAGGCTACCCTTGGAGTTCTGGGAGAAAGGAATTTTTTAGGGTATTGCTAACTCTTTTGGGAGCCTTTTGCGATTGATAAAGTCACCCAAGAGAGATCAAGATTGGAATTTTCCCATATCTATGTTAATGTGGTTGTTAACACGGTTCTTCCTTCTTTTGTGTTGCTTAAGTCAATGTTTGGCAACTGGACCCAACCCTTGGAGTATGAAACTACTCACCTCTTCTGTCAACACTGTAAGAGGTTTGGTCACCTTATCAACTATTGTGCGACTTTAGGTGAAAGCTCAAAAGCTAAAGGTAAGAGTTCTGAAGATGACGCCTCACCTAAATCTAACAACTCTTTTGTGCAACCTACTCTTATTTCCCCCAAAAGGTGTTTATTCCCCTTTTTAAGGATAATGAGTTTGTGGTCATTCCAAATATGAAGGATAAGGCCTCTAAGGAGTTGCCTCGTCCATTGGTTTTTGAATAGGAGGTCAAGTTATTTGTTGAGGACCCCTCAAAACATTTAAAGGCTTTTAAGTCTTTAAATGGTTATGTGGAAGTCCTCAAAGAGGGTGAGTATTTTCTTCAAGAGATTTCTCCATCCCTAGAGGAGCTTAATTATATTTCCCAACCTGGTGCTCAAACTCTAAATGAGTTGATGGCCCTTCTTGTTTTCCCTCAAGGGTCAAGGGATAAGGAGGATGAGGAGGGATGGTCACAAGCCACCTCAAAAAGCAAGAAGAAAAAGAAACTGGATGTCAAGGGGGCAATAAGGTCAGAAGTCCCTCTCAAGAGGAAGTAAGATTGAAAGATACAGCAAGGGATGTGGTTGCAGGTAAACAAAAAACCTTGGATTTGACCTTGGGTATGAAGTCTAAGAAAAATTAATTTGATTTGCTAGTTGTGTGGGAGGTGGGGTTTTATTTTTATTTTTAATGAAGTGTGTTTCCTAGAATATTAGGGGCCTTAATAGTCCCTGTAAATAGTTTTTGGTTAAGTCTTGTATCATGGATAACAAAGTTGATGTCCTCCTTTTGCAAGAAATGAAGATGAAGAAAGAAAATTTTGAAAAAGCTATCCCTAGTATTTGGCCTAGAGCTAGGTTTTGTGTTTGCGAAGCTGAAGGCATGTCTAGAGGTATTGCTACCCTCTGGAATCCTTATAAATTTAAAGGTTCTTTTTGTTTTAAAAGTAAGAATCGCCTTGAGATTACTCTGGAAGATTTAGGTTCTCAAGAGTCTTGGAATCTAATAAATATCTATGCTCTAAATTATAGTAGAGACGGAGCTCTGTTGTGGGAACAACTTAGTGAAACTATTTATGAAAGAAGTGATGAACACTGGATGTTGGGAGGAGACTTTAATTCCCCCTTCTTCCTTCTGAGAAGTCAGGTGGATCGGATGAGTACTCGGATAGTATGATGGAGCTTGTTGAATTCTTTAACTCGGCAGGGCTCATTAATATTCCTCTTCAAGGTTCAAAATTCACCTGGTCAAATAGGAGGATTGGGAATCATTTAATTCAAGTTAAATTGGATAGATTCTTGATTTCTACTAATTGGAACATTTCCCAATTCCTTTCTCTATCTACTCTCCCAAGGTCTAGATCGTATCATAATGCTTTCGTTTTGAAAAAACATGTGGATCATAATAAGGGCCCTTTCCCTTTCAAATTTGAAGCAATGTGGTGTACTCATCCGGATTTTGTTGCTTTAGTTCAATTATGGTGGGAGGAACCCATCTTTGGTACTCCTATGTTCAGTTTGGTTGAAAAACTTTGTCGGGTTAAGTAAAGGGTCAAGGGGTGGAATAAGCTAACCTTTGGTAACTTGGTAACATTTTTGAGTTAAAAAATGTTTTGGGAAAAAGCTTAACAAAATACAACATAGAATGGAATATGGTTTGACAGATGAAGAGACTTGTGCAAAGGAAAGAGATTTGAGATCCCCAATGGTTCAAAATGCAAATAAAAAGAGGATTTTTTTTGGAAACAAAAGTCAAGAGTTCAATGGTTGAAGAAAGGGGATAGAAACACAAAAAAAATCACCAATCTACTCTCAAACACAAAAGCAGGAATAAAATAAGATCTTTGGTTAAAGAGGATGGCTCTATTATTACTAATGAAAGAGAGATTGCCAGGGAAGTTGTTAATTTTTTCTCCTCCCGCCTCTTAAACCATGTCAATGATCCATAGGTTAATGCTGATTTTCTTAAATTTATTCCTAATGGTGTCTCTGATTTAGATCTTAAGTTGATGACTAATACTATTTCCATGGAATAAGTTAAAAAGGTTGTTTTTTCCTTTTGCATCCTCAAAGCCCTGGGTCCTGATTGTTTCCCTCCTATTTTTTTCCAAACTTACTAGGAAATTGTTAAAGATGGTCTCTTTAATGTTGTGAGAGATTTTTTAAGGTCAGGTAGGTTCTTAATCAATCTGAATGCTACTTTTATAGGTCTTATCCCTAAATTTTTTGATGCCTTTCCTATGAAAATTTTTAGGCCTATCAGTCTTTGTAATACTATTTACAAAATCTTCTCTAAAATTTTGGTGTTTAGACTTAATTAGTGTTGGGTAAAATGATAGCTCCCAACCAAAAATGGTTTGTTGAAGGTATAAATATTCTTGATGTTGTCATCTCGACTCATGAGATAATCCACTCCATGGAGCATTCTAAAAAGCCTAGAATGGCTTTCAAAATCAACATCTCAAAAGCTTATGATAGGGTCTCCTAGCCTTTCATATTTGTTGTCTTTAAGAATTTTGGGATTGATGGTAGGTTCCTAAAGTTGATTTTGGCTTGTGTCACTTCTCCTAGGTATTCTATTTTGGTTAACGGTGTTTCCCAAGGCTTCTTCTCTTGTGGGCGTGGTCTCGAGAAAGAGGACCCCCTTTCTCCCTACTTGTTTATTATTGTTGTTGAGGCCCTGGGAAGAAACATTCAAAGTTTGGTTGATGTGCAAGCCCTTAAAGGTATAAAGGCTACTTCTTCTCTCAGCTCTGAGTCCCATCAAAAATTTGTTGATGATACCCTGTTGTTTGGGGTTGCTTCGGTGGGGGAAGTAGGTACTTGGAAATAGATTCTCAATGATTATGCTAAAGTTTTTTGTCAGTTCATTAATTACGAGAAGAGAAAAATTTATTTCTTCAACACTGATCAACAGATAAGGGACAAAATGAAATGAATTTTAAGGTGTCAAGAAGTTGAGTTTCTTGATACATACCTAGGGTTGCCTTTGTTTTCTAAGAGATTAGAAAATAATTACTGGAATAAGTTACTAGAAAGGATTCAACATAAATTGGTTGCATGGAAGGGGAAGTTTTTGAGTCTAGTTGGTAAGATCCAACTCCTAAAAGCCTCTCTCTAGAATATTCCAGTGTATTACCTTTCCTCATTCAAAATTCTTGCTCATATAGGAGAGAAGATTGAACAGATTCAGAGGAAATCCCTGTGGTCTAGTACAAAGGAAAAAAATAGACTTTCTCTTGTCAACTGGGATAAAGTTTTCAAGCCAAAAAGTTATGGGGGTTTAGGGATGAGAACAATTCATATGCTAAATAAGCCTTAACTTCCAAAATAGGATGGAACCTTCTAGAAGAATCAAAAGACTAGGTCAAAATCTTCCAGGCAAAGTACTTAAAAAATAGGAACACTGGCTATTTTCTATCTCATTTGGATTTCCCTTATGGCTCTGCCCTATGGAACCACCTAATCAGATTAAGGGATGTGCTAAATTTGGGGGAAAAGAATCGTATAGGGAATGGATTTAACACGTATTTTTGGAAGGATCCTTGGATAAAGAATGCCACTCTATCTGCTAATGAGGATGTGAATCCTCTAAAGTACAACCTCCATAGAATTTGTGGCACTATGGTGAGTGATTAAATAAATTAGGAAGGGGAGGAACCTAAATGGAAGGACTTTGAGGCCTTGTTAAGGATAAATAGTCTGAGAGGTCCTAGATAGGTGGATTGGGCTCCTCTTCTCATCAATTTGCATAATTTGATTGGGGAAGTGAAATGGTTTGATAGGGATAGGGAGGATGAATGGATATGGAAAAGCAGCCCCTTTGGCTATTTCTCAACGAGAAAGACCTATGAAGACTTGTTGAGATCCCAATATGTTGTTCCTAGTCCCTTTTGGAAAGGAGTGTGGCTTAAGAATATGATCCAAAAATAAACTATTTATGGTGGTCAGCAGCCCATGGCAATATCCTTACTATTGATAATCTAGTTAGGAGAGGTTTCTACTTTGTTAATTGGTGTTCTCTTTGTAAGCATGAGGAAGAATTGATAACTCATATGTTCTTCCATTGCAATTTTGTGAGGGAAGTGTGGTCCAAGGTGTTGCAGTTGTTGTCTTCGGATTGGGTTTTTCCTAACTCAATAAAGTTGTTTATTGAAGGATGGTGTAATTTTCCTTTTTCTCATAATGTCATAAAGGATTTGTAGCACCAAGTTCCCCTCTTTGTGTCTTGGGGGATCTACAAGGAGAGAAACAACAACATTTTTAGAGAAATGGAGAGAAGTTGTGAGGAAGTGTTTCAAATTGTTAGAACTCAAATTAAGGAAAATTTGGAGGTTAGCAAACTCAACTTCTCCAACTCTTGGCCAAACTATAAGGAGATGAGAATAAAAAAAAAAATGGGATATTAGAAGAGACCTAACCAATTTGAACTGTACTAAGATGCTCAAAAGGTTGGGTACAGTTTGGTGCCCTCCTATGAAAGATTGGGTGAAATGCAATTTTGACAGATGTTCCAAAGGAAATCTGGGTCAAGCTGGAGTTGGAGGCCTTGTGAGAAACTAGAATGGTGACTGCATTCTGGCTTATGGTGGGAATCTTGGGATTTGTTCGAACAACAAATTTGATGCTTTGGCTACTTTTGGAGCCTTCAAATTCGTTAAGGAGTTGGGGTTTAGAAATGTTATAATTGAAGGAGACTCAAAACTTATTATGGATATTTTAAATGATTTTGCTACCCCCCCATGGGAAATCAAGGATATAATTGACCGTTGTAAAGTTATTAAAAATAATTTTACTAATTATTGAGTTCTACATGTGTACAGGGAAGGGACTTGTACAGCCAATGTGGTGATCTAGTGTAGGGGTTGGACTAGGTGGACTGATGGGAAATTACAGTAGACTTTGAGAGATTAATACTCAATGAAAAGTTTGAAAATGCTTACCAAAAAAACTCCTAAGATGCTCATTGGTGACAGGATGGAAGAGTACAGTCAGGAGTTCTCAAGCTTTCCTAATAATGATGGCCTTTGTGATACATGTGTACATTGGAGGATTCTTGAGGGAGATTTTTGCATTAATTTCCCGTTAAAGTTTATGAGTATAAATTATATGCAAATTATGGTTATCTTCAAGGTTGTATTTTCTACGTGTGTCGATTTTCCCTCAGTTAGTTATTCATGAATTTCTATAGAGGGAAATGGTAAGATTTTAATTACAGGTGTTATTGCTTGCAAAATTCATAATGCCTTTTGGGCTTCAAGAAATGTGCGACAATCATCCCTAAGAAGAAACACTCTATTTAAAATTTCCTCTGTGAGTAGGTTGTCTCATTGGGTTTTGAATGTTGGTTTTGGTCTGGGAAGAAAGTTGGTTGTTGGGGAGAGCATGAATCCTAGCAATTCTCTGCAAAAAAATCTTTAGATTAGCAAGATGGGAGGGTCGAGGAAGAGAATCGAACCACCTAACTGTCAGGCACTAAAGAAAAATGTGGACCTCTGGAGAATGTTCGAAAATGATAGAATGGCTTCCTTTTTCCAATCCCTGAAAGGCTACAATGAAAATTTAACAGCAAAGTTTACAAACTCTTGGAGGAGAGGTTGTGTTTCAATTGGAGTTGTTAATTTTGAAGTCACGACCCGCTTCATTGCAAAGGCTATGGGGCTGCAAAATTTTGGCTTTAAGGTTGCTAAGAAGAGTGGAGTTGACTACCAATGTTTTGTGGATAATTTTTTGCACTAGGGAGAAAATCTTAAGTGCTTTCAAAACGGGTATGCTAGACTTGAACTACCTCCTCCTTTTTCCCTTTTTAGTTTGTTTGTCATGAGATATTTCACCCTTGAGGGTCACTACATGTCTATCCATGCCTATCATTTTCCAATTTTAAACCATATAAGACACAGGGAACACATCAATTTGTTGTTTTACCTTCTCTCTTCTATACAGTTGAATATTGAGAAAGGTGCTAACCCACCACTTCACCAGGGTTTAATGCTTACACTGTATAAATATGCCCTATCACAGAATCCCCAAGGGAATCCTCTAAATACTAGAGAGGAGAATCCTGACCCTGCTAAAGAGGAAAATTTGGAGCTTAGGAGGGTTGAAAACCCTGAAATTGTTGAACCTATGGTTGTTGAGCATTCTCCCTGCAACCCCTCTATCATTGTTGCTAGAAGATTGCTTATCCCTGCCAAGAGTTTCTCTCTTGTGGCTAATGTGTTGAACCTGTCCACACCTCGATCTTAGAAAAGTGAGGACCTAAAAAATGTGGACATGTTGCTTGCTAGAGCTACCCCTGAAAAACATAAACACTTTCCCTTGCTACTTGAACTACCTAAATCCAAGAAAGCTAGAAAAGAGGTCACTCCTCATGAGGTTATCCATATTTCAGAGGATTTCATTCAAAACGAAGAGGGAAAGGAGAAATTAAAGGGTTAGGGGAGTGGTGGGAGTGGAGAAATCAGGAAGGCTAGCAAAGGAAACATCAAAAGAGAAGAAAGGGAAAGAAAAAATGCATGTTGATGCAGAGGATATTCCAGGCTACGAGGAATTTGAGGCTCAAGATTATGAGGATTTTGAGGATTTCAACTTTGAGGAAATGACTTATGATATGGGGGATGATGATAGAGAGGAGGAAGATAAAGATGAGGAAGAGGAGGAGCAAGTTGAGTTGTCTGGAGAAAAGATGGAAATAGAAAATGCTGAGGAGGAAGGGCTCTCTGGTCGAGAGAATAATTATGAAGGTTATAGTATTGATTATCTTAAAAGTAGACTAACTGTCTTGCAGGTTCAATTTGAGGACATAGAGAAAGCTCTAGTGACCCTGATGAGATTCTCCAGCAGGCTGACGAGACGCGTAATGTTAGGTGCTTCCTCGGGTGAAGCAAAGATAAGCAAAAAACTTAAGAAGTAAGGAAAGGTGGACTCCCTCAAGTTGTTGGATGATACTAAGGGACCTTATTGATGCGAGTATGTAGCTCTCTTAGGAGAGTATGTGGACTTGTTTAAAAAGGCTAGTTAATGGCGTGGGCTACTGTTTTCCTTGTTTTTGATGAATTTTTTGTTCTATTTAAATATCTAGGACTGTTTTTTTACTATCTTTAAGATCTAGTGGAATACCACTTGGGCCATTGTAGATTTAATCAATGGTCTGTGTAGATTAAAATTTGTTGCTAGTAATTTTGTGTTTTTGATAATTATGGGTTGGACTATAGCTATGATGTTTAATCTAGGCTTGTGTGCTAGTTTCTTGTTGTTTTTTGGTATGGCTGGTGGTGTTGTTTCCCACCTTGGTTTCCTTGTTTAATCTACGATGTTCCACGGGATCAGGGCCCTTCCCTGCTTATATTATCAAAAACAAACTAATTGTTTGGTGTGGAGCCTGATTAGTCTCCAAGTGGGAGATTGTTGGTATGTGGCAATTGATCGTGCAAACACTCTTTATGTATCCTTGCCTAATTTTTTTTCCCTTTTTTGCACGTCAAGGGGTTGATAGTTAATTTTTTGTTAGCTGATAAACGAAAAACAACTTTGTAAAAGCTTAATTCTATAAGCTTCCAAAAAGCTTGTTATAAGCAGCTAGGATGTAAGTTGTGGTATGGTATTCATGAGATTGTAATCTATTTTGCACTAGATAATAAAATCATTGGATGGCTGAGTTTCTATGGATGTAGCCTATATTGGGTGAACCATGTTAAAATTCTATGTTGATCTTTTTTGTGTTATTCTTCATTGTTATTTATGGGTTATTTAATCTGCATATAATTGTTAATGTTTATTGCTCCAATCTACTTGAACCCTAATAACTTGTATCAGAGTCGTGTGTATTTCAGTTGATTGGCAGGAAACCTCTAGATTTGAGTGGGAGTAATGGAAGAAGGAAAATTTAAGGTTGAGAAATTCAACAACTAGAATTATCAATTATAGAAGATGCAGATGGAATTACTTGTATCAAAAGGATCTATGGCGATTGTTGCAAGGAAAAGTAAAGAAAGATGTTTTGTTGTTTGATGAAAAATGAGAGATTCTAGATAGAAAGGCACTAGGAACCATTCGGTTGTGCCTGGAACCATCTATGGCATTCAATATAATAGAAGTAAAGACAAGAGAGGATCTAATGGAAGTTTGGCTAAATTTTATGAAAAACCCTAGCCTCAAACAAGGTATTTCTCATGAAGCATTTGTTTAATTTGAAAATGATTGAAGATGGATCTATGACAGATCATTTAAATGACTTTAATACAATTACCAGTCGCTTAACTTCTATAAAAGTGAATTTTGATGAAGAGGTGAGGGCTCTCTTAGTTTTATTTTCTTTTCCAAAAAGTTGGAATAACTTGGTAATGGTTGTAAGTATCTCTGTCTCTAGTTTAAATACATTGAAATTTGAAGATGTTGTTGGTGTTATCCTTAGTGAGGAAATGCGATGGAAAATCATAGGTGAGAGTTCAACATCTGGTAATGCTTTGATTGTAGAGAACAAAGGAAGAACAAAGGAGAGAGGAAAAATACTAAAAAATTGTGGAAAGTCACAAGGGAAGTCGAAGAAATGCAAATCTAAATTCAAAGGAAGAATGGATTGTTGGTACTATGGAAAGCTAGGACACTTGAAGAAGGATTGTTGGTCTCCAAAGGGAAAACAAGGAGATAGACAACATGATGACAATAAGAAAGCTAATGTTGCAAGTAATAAATTGTAGGATGCTTTAATTCTATGTTAAGATAATGTTGATGATTCTTGGGTAATAGATTCAGGGGCTTCATTTCATGCCACACCCCGTAGGAAATATTTTGTAGATTATGTTCAAGGTGATTTTGAACAGGTGTATTTGGGTGATGATGAACCCTATTAGATTGTTGGAAAAGGAGAGATAAAAATCAAGTTACAAAATGGAAATGAATGGTTGCTACAAGAGGTAAGGCATATTCCAAATTTGAGAAGGAATTTAATTTTTGTAGAACAACTGGGTAGTGAACATTGCATAGTTACCTTTTTAGACAAATTCTGGAAGGTCACTAAAGGTGCATTAGTAGTAGCTAAAAGTGAAAAGGCAGGCACATTGTATTTGTGTACTAGTAATACTTATTCTACCTTACCTGCTACATAAACAGTTGATACTGAGATAGTTATAACGCTTGCTATAGGGATATAAACAAAATTATGGAACCATAGACTCGAGCACATGAGTGAGAAAGGGATGAAGATCCTTCACTCCAGAAAGTTGCTACTAGGTTGGAATCAGATTGACTTGGAGTTCTGTGAAAATTGTGTTTATGTAAAAAAAAAAGAGTTTGATTTCTCAAAGTTGGGAAAGAGAAGAAGAGTGAGAAATTAGAGCTTGTACATTTAGATGTATGGGGACTAGCTCAGGTATCTTCTCTTGGTGGCTCTTGCTATTATGTTACTTTTATTGATGAGGCAACTAGGAAAACATGGGTGTATTCCCAAAACAAAATCATAAGTGTTTGAAACTTTTAAAAAGTGGAAATATTTGGTTGAGAATGAGACAGGAAAAAAGTTGAAGTGTCTCAGATTTGATAATGGAGGTAAGTATTACAGTAGAGAATTTGAAAATTATTGGTCATACAATGGAATCCATAGGAAAAAAATGGTTCCTAGAACTCCACAAGAAAATGGTGTGTCTGAGAGGATGAATAGGACCATTATGGAGCATGCAAGGAGCATGAGATTGCATGTTGGACTACCCTTACACTTTTGGGAAAATGTTGTACATATTGTTGTTTATTTAATAAATAGGGGACCTTCAAATCCTTTGGATGGTGACATTCCAAAGGAGGCTTGGACGGGTAAAATGGTAAGCTATTCATTTTTTAAAACCTTTGGTTTTGAAGCCTTTTTCCATATTGATATTGAAAATAGAACCAAGCTTGAGGCTAATTCTAGAAAATGTACCTTCATTGCATATGAAGTAGATGAATTTGGTTATCAATTATGGGATTATGAAAATCATAAAATCATTAGGAGCAGAGATGTTATATTCAATGAGAAGGTCATGTATAAGGATTGGATGCAGGAAAACAAGTATGAACAGGCCAAAAACGAATATGTGGTGCTAGATGAGATTCTAGAAAATAAAATGCTAGTGGTACCTGATGCTCAACAAGAAGTTATCCCATAGACTCCTACAAGTGTTAGATGTTCTACTAGGATAACTAGACCTCTAGAAAGATTTTCTCCATCATTATGTAGACACTCAAAATATCTTGATTGATATCATGCACTCGATTCTGATTGACTTACTTTGATTCTTCCTTGATCATTTCTTCACTAACCAATTAATTAAATAATCTTTATTTAATTAATTCATCAAAATTCCCCTTTAATTAAATAAATCAACTTTATTTATTAAATCCTAATGTCCCTCCTTAATTAAATAAATCAACTTTATTTAATTAAATCCTAATGTTCTCTCTTTGATTAAATAAATCAACTTTATTTAATCAAATCCTAATGTTCTTCATTTAATTGAATAAATCAAATTTATTTAATTAAATTACTAATCTTCTAATATCCTCTCATTTGATTTAAATAAATTCAAGCATTTAAATTAAATGTCACAAGCAACTAAGTTCATATAAGTTAATTAATCCTAGATTAATTAGCTCCTAACACCAATCCTCCATTCCTTTAGCTTTTGTAAGTTGCAAATGTAAACTAATTTATTTGATTTACTAATTCCCTATTTTCATTTAAATATGGCATATTCTTAGAATATTCCACTTATTTGAATTCTCCCTCCCAAAGGACATTTGTCCTCCAACTTGGCATTAAAAGCTCTTACATGTCCTCTCCTTGACCCAACTTGGCATTAATTCCTCTTACATCCCCTCTTGCACAAGTCGCCTCTTCAAATTCAAATTTCACCTACATGCATTTAACATGCACATTGTTCAAAATGTGCTCCACTCTCCTTCATTAGCATGTTGACAAGTGGCACAATGTCATTCGTCCCTTCTTTAATTCCACATTCATCCTATTCTTCATTAGATTCAATCCTTCTTCATTATAAATAGAGGCCTTCTCTATTAATTTGGGATCTAGAAATTCATCCACAATCATCCAAAATTTGAGCCACAAGTTTATGCAAGTTTATTATCCACATTTTCATCCAAGTTAGCATAGAATTTATCATCCATAGTGAGGTTATTGGCATTTTGCATCAAGAATCACACATCTATCATCAAACTTATCAAGGAATTGGGAAAGGGCTTCTTTCCACATCAAAGAAGCACCAATTCCCCCATGGGATGTTGGTTTGAGCATTTAGAATAAAATTTCATTAGTAGTTTATTTGATTAATTTACTTTGATTTCATGTTCTTGTGTTTGAATGAATTTCATGGGGAATGCTTGCTTACACTTGTTTAAGGACTAATGTTTACTTGTTTGTTCATGTTTGAGCAGGTCTAGGCAAAGCATTCACACATTATATTATATATTATTAACTAATTCTAGTGAACCTAAAGGTTATGAAGAGGCAATGTAGATAGATACCAAAAAGTAGTGGGAGTTAGGCATGAAAGAGGAAATGGATTCCTTGCTACAAAATTAGACTTGGGACTTAGTCCAACTGTTTGCAAGTAAAAGAGTATTGCCAAATAAATGGATTTACAAGTTGAAGGAAGAAGATGGAGGCAAGAAAAGTGTAAGAGAGGGGGACCACTGCATGTAAGACCGCAAGTCACTGAGGGTCAAGACGTGAGAGGATGCCCTAACTTATCTCGGCTAAGTGCAATGAATAGGGTTATGAGGATGAGAATGATGAGGACTATGATGCCCTACAATCACTCTACAATATTGAGTTTCAATGTGGGGCTAAGCAAGTCAAATTTTAGGTCCAACTCTACACCTCAAGGAGCTCTCTACCTAAGGACGTCAACGTGGACTTTAGATAATAGCGCAACGCATTAGTGTCTCTAAAGCGCACTATAGTCCATATGATCAAACAACAACAGAGACAAGGTTGAACTCACCAAAATGACTAATGGCCTAGCTACTCAACTAAAAGGCTAGAATGACACTAGCAAGTAAACAAAGTATTCTCTAATATTGTAAAGTAAATGAGCAAGAGTGATGAAAATGAAGAGAATCTCACCAATGAACTTGCTAGCTAGCTGATCCTCTGAGAGATCACACACCTACACACAACAAGAGGGAAAATGTTGGGTAGTTGTATAGGGTCCTACCTCAGTCAAACCCCCATTTAGGTGTTTCCACCTACATGGAAAACCAAGGAAACGGGATAAAGAAGTAGTAACATAAAGAAATCACAAGCACAACAAAACAATACTATGCTACTCAACCAAGTGATAAAGGAGAGGTGATGGAAGCTTACCATCTCCACTAAGAGCACTCAAGGATGATTGGGGGAGAAATAAGAGGAACTCAAGCCTCTGCTGCAATGGTGTGGTCCCAAATGTGCTCTACTGAAGTGTTGGAGTGTTGTTTTGGCTGCAATGGAATGATTGAATGCTACTTGAGAGCTTGAGAGTGAGTGCAAGAATATGGAAAAAGCTTGTGAATGAAGTCCAAAAGTTGGAATGCAAGTTGAAAGAGTGAATATGAAGGAATGAGGAAGAAAACGACCATATTCAGGTTGGTTAGCCAAAGGAGGTGTTACTATTCCACTGCCAATGAGAAGAGTAACACTTCTACGGGCTCAGCCGCAGGAATCTACTAGGGATGTAAGCGCGCCGTGCAAGCATCCCCGATGAAAATGCCTCCACTGGCATACAAAATAGGCACCACATGGACCACCAACAATTGGATTAAGTAAAATTAAGCCTTTGACTTTGGTTTTCTAAGGTGGGTAAAGGCAAAAAGGGAATTTCCCCTAGGGTGCAAATTTGCTCCTATACTTTTTGCCCCCACTTTAGTGAGCACGAGTGTTGATGAGTGCTTAGTAAAGTAGATCAAGAAAAGAGTAGGGTTAGAAAAGTATACTTGAATCGTCAAAGAAGCAGTACTTAATCTGGCGTACCCGAAGCTGCGGGAGAAGCGAAGGACTTCATAGCTGCTAGAAACTATGAAGTTGGAACAACAAAGTGTCTCTTGTAGACCTGCAAGGAGGCAACCCACAAGATCTCTTGCATGGAGGAAGCCCTAAGGAAGTGGAATTTGCAAATTCAGGAAGTGGCGACACATCTACCCTCAGATAGAGTGTGTCAAAAAGTGGCAACACGTCTACCCACAGATAGAGTGTGTCAAAAGCGGCAACACGTCTACCCGCAGATAGAACATGTTAAAAGAGGCAACATGTTTACCCACAGATAGAACATGTCAAAAATGGTGACATGTCTACCTGCAGATAGAACATATCAAATGTGGTGACATGTCTACCCACAAATAGAACATGTCAAAAGCGGCGACATGTTTACCCGCAGATAGAACATATCAAAAAGCGACCAGTCACGCAAATCATAAAACTTTCAAAGGGGTCCCTCAGGAACCCTTCAAAAGGAGAGGGGTCCACTCAAGGGACACATTGTTTCAAAGGTAAGATCTACTCAGGCTACCCCCAAGCTAGACGCGAAAGGGTGGATGGAATGAACCTAGTCGGGCTGCCCCCAGGCTAGACATGAAAAGGTCCATTTGTCATAAAGGCTCTTGAAGGAAGTGTCCCTTGGGAACCCGACGAGGGGTCCACTCAAGGGACATGCAATTCAAAAGTGACTATTCTCTTAGAATGATTTGTACTCAAGGAATCATTTCGAAAGATGTTCACTTCATCAAGGAATTTGAAAGGAAGGATATGCCCCCATGCATGGGGAAGGTCTTCAAGTCCTTTCTTTACGAACCCGTGATGAAGTAAACACATTCCTATTAGGGCTCTAAGTTGAGAATGCGATTCTAAGGAAGGAATCATTGTGAATAATTTCAAGAAAAGATTTGTTGGAAACAAATTTGTTTTCTAAAAGTTAAAGTGTTGAAGAAGAACATTGTCACACATAGGAGGGACAACTCAAGCAAAGAAGAGAGAAAGATAAAGGGAAAGAAAAAGAGAAGAGAAAGAAAAATACAAAGGGAACAGGGGGATCTGATTTAGTGGGGTTAGATCTGTCTGGGCTCATATAAGAATAGGTAACCACAATGCAAGGCAAAAGATCATCAATCCCCAACCAAATCATAAAGAATGCATGAAAAAAAAAGTAAAAATAAAAAATTAGATCAACATGGAAGGGAAGCCTAAATACCCCAACACTTTGCATCATCCCCAATCTATCGAAAGATCAATCACGAACATGGAAGAATGATGGCACAAGTAGAAGAAGGTTCATGACACAAAAACCATGTTTGTATCCAAGCACCAACAGAGGTGATAAGGGTCATCCAAGTACACATAGCACAAATAAAGGGGAACACATCATAAACACACACACGAGATCAAGAAAAGGGCCATCCTCCTAACATTGATCAACCAAGAGGTTTTCTACTTCCCAATCTATATACTTATAAGGGGAAGGTGGACAATCTTGCAAGGGTGGAATGTTAAGAGGAGGAGCATCCGACCCTCCCACAACAAGGGCCAAGGAAGAGGGCCCTTAAAGGTCCTCTCCACTGAGCTCCTACAGAGTTAGAGTCAACGATTTCGTGAAGATAGCCGACAAGGCCAAGACTTCATCCACATAATTGAACATGCATCCCATGGGGGGACTATGCCTATTCTCAATGAACGATGTAGGTTGTGCTCGAGATTCACTACTAGGTTCACCGAATGATGCGTGAGCGATGAAAAACTCAGGGGAAGTCAGGACTGGTTTTGTCACAAGGATAGAACAAGTCATCATGAGGCCACCTTGTGAGGAAGGTGGACTCCTCTTACGTCCTTCATTTCCAGAAGGACCAACCTTTGCCTCTTTCTTCGTTGGAGGAGATGAACTCCCCATAGACAAAGCTAGGGGTGCAAAGGAAGAGGAGGATATAACTGCAATAGACACAACCGAAGTATTAACCATGTCCACGGGCTTTGGGAAGGGTTGAACATCTAGGAGGGACATCAACAAAGGTTGCTTCATTGAAGGAGCAATAAACACCTGTACCCATTTAGGGTTAGGCACATTAGTGCTCACAACAAAATTTGAGAGCAGAACAGACTGAAGAGAAACAGAAGGAAGGGAGGAAGGAGAAGTTGCAGGAGGTCCTAAAATAGGAGTGGTTGTTTCTTCCTCCTTCTGTTGCGAGACGACTTGCTTGACCAAGAGAGCCTTTTGACAATGCTTGCATTCTCGTGCAAGGTGGTTCCTACAAATCTTGGAGTTAGAAGTCAGAGCTTGCGAAGGGGCAGGAGGTTCCTACTTGACCATAGGAACATCCACTACAGTTATTTTAGGTAGAGGAATGGGTTCCTATATGGGAGCAAGCAGAGTAGGCTAAGGAGAGATAGGATGAGTTGAAATGAGAGCCTTGGGAGCAGACCTCTTTTTGCTCACTACCTTAGGAGTAGGAACAGTAGGAGGCCGCGAAGGTCAAGACAAGGAGGACTCTCCTTGAGAGACCTTCTTCCTTTCATACCAAACGAGTCTAGGCTCCGTTGGTAGAATAAGAAGCTTGAACACGGGACGCTTAGGCTTTCACTAAGCGAGCACCGAGGGGTTTTGCTACAAACAAGAAGTAGATCCTAATGGTACCACAACTAAATGAGAAGAAGCATCAGATTGGGTAGTGAAAGAGGAAGAAGGAGGATCACAAGACCACTTCTCTTCTTGACTCTTTTGAGCCTTAACAACGTCTCTATCAGCCTTTAAGCAAGCCCTATGTGAGATAGCATAAGGATAGGGAGGATACCTTACCTTTGGCCTCATATGTCCTTTCTTATAGTTCTAATATGTTTTATGCAAAAGGTCTTTCCTAGGCAGAAGGGGACCCATGGGCATAGGCCACGAGTGATCCAAGGAGTAAATTCCATGTGTAACCTGCGATCGATAACTGGTGTCATGGATCACGTGCTTGGAACCTCCATGGATAAATTTTAGACATTTATGCATGATGGAAGGTACTGCGTTCATTGCCACCAACCAAGGGATACCCAATTTTACCCTGAAGAGTTCAAATCCAGGGATGATATCAAATAAGAGGTTTACGGACTCAGGCCCATCTAGGACCGATAGGAAAATGCTACCCAAGGGGGGTGCGAAAAGCCCATCATGTGTGCGAATGAAACTCACAGGAGCATCATATCCATCCTTATGTAAAAAATTTATTAGCATAATCTCCTTTGTTATTATATTCACTTGTGATGTTGGGTCAACGAGAAAACCTGCTACAATGTTCCCATTGATTCATGCAGGAATGTAAAGAGGAGATGGTTCCCTATTGAAGCCCATCAGTAGGTCCTATGAAATAAAGGTTATGCCAACACTACTATCCATAGGTTTTGTAGAGAGGATGGGTTGATGCAAGGAGGAGGCCATTAGGCACACTAGACAAGGCTTTCGAAAAATACCCAAAATTTATTAGATAAGATGGTGACCCAATTAAGGTTTCATCGTGCAATACCTTTGGAACCTTCCAACTATGCCACCTAGGGGTCACAAGTCGGGTTGCAAGGTGACAACCTTACAACACTCACACCTACAACACTCCTAGAGTACGAGGAAAGGGACTATCAATATCACAAGAATGGAACCAAAACGGTTCACATTGGGTTCACCAAAAATGTAAGAGAGGGGACCAAAGCGTGAAGGACCCTAGGTCACAGAGGGTCAAGATGCGAGAGGCTGCCCTAGATTACCTCAACTAAGTGAAATATTTAGGGTTATGAGGATGAGAATGATGAGGACTGTGATGCCCTATAATCACTCTACAATCCTAAGTTTCAATGCGGGGCTAGGCGAGTTAGTTTTTAGGCCCAACTCTGTGCCTCAGGGAGCTAAAAATGACTAACGACTAACAAAAGAGACAAGTTTGAACTCACCAAAATGACTAACAGCCTAGCTACTCAACTAAAACACCATAATGACACTAGAAATTAAACAAATTATTCTCTAATGTTTCAAAGTAAATTAGCAAGAGTGATGAAAATGAGGAGAATCTCACTAAAGAACTTGTTCGCCAACTAATCCTTTGAGAGCTCACACACCTACACATAGCAAGAGGTAAAATTTTGGGTGGTTGTATAGGGTCTTGCCTCAATCAGGCCCCCATTTAGGTTTTTCCACCTCCACAGACAACCAAGGAAATGAGATAAAGATGTGGTAACGTAAAGAAAGCACAATCAGTACAAAACAATACTATGCTACTCAACCAAGTGATAGAGGAGAGGAGAGGGAAGCTTACCACCTCCACTAAGAGAACTCAAGGCTGCTTGGGGGAGAAATGAGAGGAACTCAAGCCTCTATTGTAATGGTGTGGCCCCAAACATGCTCTACTGAAGTGATGGAGTGTTGTTTTGGCTACAATGGAATGCTTGAATGCTGCTTGAAAGCTTGAAAGTGAGTGCAAGAGTATGGAAGAATCTTGTGAATGAAGTCCAGAAGTTGGAATGTAAGTTGAAAGAGTGAATATGAAGGAATGAGGAAGAAAACAACCAAATTTGAGTTGTTTGGCTGAAGGAGGCGTTACTACTTTACTGCCAATGAGAAGAGTAACGCCTCTGCAGGCTCAGCCGCAGGAATCTACCAGGGATGGCATGTCGCGCAGACATTTGCGCACTGCGCGGGCATCCCTAATAGAAAGACCTCCATCGACACAAAAAATAGGTGCCACATGGATCACCAACAATGGACTTAAGTAAAATTAAGCCTCTGACTTTGGTTTTCTAAGGTGGGTAAAGGCAAAAATGGTAATTGCACCTAGGGTGCAAATTCACTCTTATACAAAAAGATATAAGGCCAAACTCACGGTAAAAGGTTTTTCATAGAAAAAGGTATAGGTTTTGATGAAAGATTTTATCCAATTGTAAAGATGACTTTTATTATAACTATTCCAATTCTTGTGGCTATAGAAGAATTGCATCTTGAATAGCTAGATGTGAAAACAATAAAACAACATTTGATTTGGAAGAGGAAATATACATGCAACAACCACCATGGATATGAGGTCAAAGGTAAGGAATAATTTGTGTGCAGGTTAAAGAAGAGTTTGTATGGTTTGAAGCAAGCACCTTAGCAATGGTATTTGAAATTTGATAGTTTTATGGTTGAACAAGGTTACAAAAGATTTCATTCTAATTATTGTGTTTATTTTAAGAAATTGGGTAATGGAAGCTATATTATCACATTTCTTTATGTTGATGGCATGCTTGTTGTCGGGTCTAACGTGCAACATATCAATGAACTTAAGCAAAAATTAGCAAATTCATTTACTATGAAGGATTTTGGTGCAGAAAAACAAATCCTTGGTATGAGGATCACACGAGATAGTACAAACAAAAAAATATTTTTGTCTCAAAGTGAGTATGTAGAGAAGGTGTTGAAAAGGTTTAACATGCAGAATGCAAAAGCAATTAGTACACCTTTGCCTAGTCATTTTAAGTTGAATAAGGAGATGTTTTCAAAGACACAGGAGGAAGACAAAATGTCTAAGATACCATATGCATTACCAATTGGTAGCTTGATGTATGCAATGGTATGCACAGGGCTGGATATTGCACATGTAGTGGGAGTTGTAAGCAGGTATATGAGCAATCCAAGAATGGAACATTGGAATGCAATAAAATGTATTCTCTAATATTTTAGAGGTATTACTTCAAAGAAACTACGTTTTGGAGGAACAAATTATGCTCTAAACAAATATATTGACTCTGATTTGGTAGGTGATATTGATAGCGGGAGGAGTACTAGGTTACAACATTTTCTAGAGGAATTGGGCCAATGACAAGAAGATAGCCCTTTGTACACTAATAGCCAGAGTGGAATTCATCCTACTAAGAATTAACCTTTGCATTGAAAAACCAAGCACATACAGCTCAAATACCACTTCATCTGGTCAGTTTTGGACGATGGACAGTTGAAGCTGGAGAAAATTCACACAAGTGAGAATCCTGTAGATATGTTCACAAAGGCAGTTACACGAGAGAAATTGATTTCCTCATTTGTTTCCATTGGCCTTCACAATTGATAATGGTGGACATAAGAAACTAGCTAGAATTTTAATCCAATGGGAGTTGCAAGTGCAGCGGTATCATCCAAGATCAGTCTCCAAGTGGGAGATTGTTGGTATGTAGAGACTAATCATACAAATACATGTACACTTTTTGTGTATCCTTTCCCAATTTTTTTCCTTTTTTTGCACATCAAGGGGTCAGTAGTTAATTTTTTTTTAACTAACAGATGAAAAATGATTTTGTAAAACCCTAATTCTAGAAGCTTTCAAAAAGCTTGTTATAAGCAACTAGGATGTAAGTTGTGATATGGTATTTACAAGATTGTAATTTGTTTTGCACTGGATAATAAAATCATTGGATGGCTAAGTTTCTATGGATGTATCCCATATTGGGTGAACCACGTTAAAATTTTGTGTTGATCTTTTTTGTGTTATTCTTCATTGTTATTTGTGGGTTATTTTTTTTTTGGTCTATAAGGTGATATTTTTATAGATATTTAAAGAAATTACAGTCGTCTGCTAGGCAGGAAATATTTCAGTGATAACCATCATCCAGCCAAAAAGGAGCTAACAAGGATGAACTCCACACAGTTCCAAAATAGGAAAGAGTAACGAAACGGAGGAGAGAAAACATAGGCCTAACCTCCACAACAGTCAAAAAACCATGGCTCAAGTTCGAATATACAAAGAATAACAAGACAAGAGCTAGCAAAAACCAGACGGGCAACAACAAATACCCCACAAATTCACCAGAAACCGTTTACCTCTGCAAAACAAATGAAACCTTCCAACCATTTTGTTCCGTCCATCGGCACTATCTTCAATTTTTTTTTCAGAAACTCCACCACCACATCTGCAAGCTTTCGGTGCCGAGATAATGTGGGTCCTTTGAGATCCAGAAGAAAAGGATAAACCTTGATCGCTTCATCAGAATCCCATAGAGAAACTAGGTCTGCTGGACGCGGAATACCCTTACCAATAAAAGCCGCCTTCAACGTCGTTTCGAGGCCACCAAGCAGGTCATTCCAGAACATTTGCAACATCAATTCTCTGGCCACTATCTTCGGGGTATCAAGATCCAGGAGCACGGTGAGAAACTGCGATGAAATTTGAGCATTGTCGCGGGCAAATTCTTTCCTTTCTAAGTGTCCTTTACCAAGGACCATCTTCATAGCAGCCACTGACACTGGATCATCCACGAGCAAGATGCGCTTTAGTCGCTAGTCTAAGATCTCACGAAAGGAAATTTGCCTCTCCGTAGCCATTAATGAAACAAGAGTGTCAACACCGAAGGATTCTAGACCTTCCGCCGAGATGAGAATGGTAAACTTTGACTTCGACTGTCTCTCCATTGGCATGAATTTGCCAGTCGCACCCTGCAACAAAAACACAAAAAACAAGAACCAAAATGCAGAACCCATGCTTAGGAACGGACTTCATAAGCTTAATAAAAACCCTGAATAATGATCAGTCAGACTTCGCATACGGAGCAGAATTATGGCGAAGTAAAACTGTCCTTGGCATGAGTAGAAATACAGCCTCCGTTCATCCACCTTAGAACCATAATCAATGCAATAAATAGCAATTTCCACTTGGCACGTCTGCGAACAGTATGAGGGTAGTCATGCTCGACGTGTCACACAGGTGGCACCGTGGGAACTGAGCCCAACATGCCACTAAGCCAACTCTAGAAGTTTCGAACTAGTAGACGACCGATACATCAAGCAAGGAACACCCGAATTCTGCCACATTTAGAAGGTTTGATGTGACTAAAACATGCCAAAACTGAATGCTACCTGTCCAACCCGTTTGCCACCTCACGTCCACACTGGACACCCCATGCCTATGTGAGGGGCGAGGGGGAGCCCACCCATCCACCCACGATTATTTGTGGGTTATTTAATCTACATATAATTGTTAATATTTATTACTCCAATCTGCCTGAACCCTAACACTAACTACCTATGAATCAAGCATTACAAGCTAGATAAGATAATTCCTAGAAAAAACAAATAAGACTTCTAGAAAAAATCTTATATAATAAGTAAACTTAACATGTGAATATGTCCCCTAATTACCCAGTGAGTGAATTAGATAGGTACAAGACATTAATTCAGACCAACACCCCCCCTTAAGTGCCACTTTGGGGGAATATTATTATGCAAACTATGCAAAGATTAAGATGGCTCCGAGCTACTAGGCCATGTTAGGTACCCATTTACAATGCAAATGTAAATGTAATCAATCTCTCACAAATAGAGAAAAGGAGAAAACTCAATGGGACAAAAATCCTCTCTAAAAGAAAGAAAACCAAAAAAAACAAACATGATGTATGGAGGACTCAATGATACCCCCAAGGACTACATCCACCATGTATACACAATCAATGACCCCCATAAGAGGGAAAAAGAGAGACAAGATATCCCCCCCACAATGTATAATCTCTTACAAATATGGTTAATGTTTGAAGACAAAACATAATCCAATGCCTATAAACAATGTTTCTCCCCTTGGGAAGAAGATATGTACCAAGTACAAATGCATGAATGCTTCCCATTTTGGATAGGAATTGGTAGGAAGAGGAATCCATATGTATGAAGATTGTGTCTCTGAAATCTGCTCATGTGTATCCAAGTTTTTGGATGATGAAGATGATGCCACAATTCAATCAAGTACATACCCAATCACAAAAAACTATGAAAAACTAGGAACAAATGGAAAATGATCTTGAACTAACTCCAAAGACAAACATGAAGTGAAAATAGTTGATCCATGACTATCATCAAACAGGAGAGATAGAACCTCAAATTGATCCTCCAAATTTGAAATGTGAGACTCCACAAACAAAGAAGCAATGTCTATCAAATAGGAATCCAAATAAGGAAGACTATCAAATACTTCTTGCAATGAATCAATAGAAGTACTCAATGAATTGTCAACAAAAGATGAATATGTGATATCAATTGGAGAAGTAGGAGTTGTAGGAGAAGTCTCTAGATCATGAAGATGCTCAAGTTCTACATCATACTCAAACTCCTCTAAGGTCTCATCATCATAGGGTACATTGTCAACATCATCAAGTGGAATGAGGAAATCTGAAGTAGGATCATCTGGGAATGGAGGCTTGTGTGGATCTCCAAAAATCTCCCAAACTTTGGTCCAAACTATGCATGGGCATGAGATTCTTGAAAAATATTTTATCATAGGTCTCGTTGAAGATGCTTGCACTGAAACTAGAACTAATAAATACTATAATATGATCATTCTTATTACCCCAAACATGTTTCTTCTATGTTGTTTCTGGTTTAGGAATGAACCATAAATATGTGACAAAAACTTTAGCCACTTACAATGTGTTATTATTCCCTTTTGTCATGACTCATAATTATCCCTAGTAAGTGTTGGAAATGGTGCCTCAACTTGCTGGCTTGTATCTTTGTTAAGACTTGGCGGAGTTACCCTATATTGGTCTTCTTTATCAGCCTATCACCTAAATCCACAACTTTGGAACCATTTCACGGAGTTTGGAAGTTACATATTTTCCTGACTAATCGACTTCCTTCATTGTCGTAGCATCGGTGGGTTTTTGTAACTTTGGAATCTTGTCACGAAGTTACTAAGTTTGTGATTTCTCCGACTGGGCGATTTCCTTCCATGTCGCGGTGTTTGGGATTTTCCTAACCTAAGTCGATGGATGTGGGGACTACTTGGTATTCTGGGAGACTTGTGGAGAATATTATAGATTCCCAACTTGATTATCCAGAAATGCACAAGCAGTGAACACATGCCATTGGCAAAGGGTGTCATCGAGGAGATAGTATGAACTCTTGCCGAGAGCGCTAGTCTCGCCAACGGATTTGTTTATGAATTGCCAATGGATCTCCATGTGATGAACTTCGGTGTAACCTCTTGCCGATGGTGTTGCTCTTGTCGATAGACTAGTCAGGGTGACATGAATTGTTGGTGACATTGATGTGACTTTGGCCAATGATACTTGGTCAAGTTTGCATTCGATAAGAACTCTTGTCAATGGATGTGGTCTTGCCGACAGGCTGGTGAATTCGATATGATTTCTTAGGGTGTTGCCAATAGCGATAGTCATGCCAATGGTTCTGTGATCGAACATTTTGGCATTGGGGAGACACAGTCTAGTGTCTCACCGACATGTGATTCCATTTGAACTTCTTTGACCGAACGACTATCCTATGTGGTCTATTTTGGACCAATCAGAGAAGCGGTATGTGAACCGTTAGTAGTTGTATAGTTGTGACCATTCCTGTGTGGAAGATCAACATACCATGAACATAATGAGATATACTCAGTAACTAAAGATGATGAATAGTTGGATGTGGTAGAGTTGTTCGATACTAAACACAAATTGTTCTAAGTAGGTTCATTGTATGCGTCTGAGAGCGTTGTGAAATTAATGTTCTATAAAAGATTGATCAATGAATGTTGCTGCTATAAAATTGACATCAGAAAGTGAAGTTTGTACTTTGTATGTAATTTTTCTTACTTTAATATAAAGAGGCTTTTCTTGGTGTGGTGGGTTTTTCTCCCGTAAGGGTTTTCCCATGTATATCTAGTGTCCAATTGTGTATGAGTTCATTTATCTTTTCTATTAATTCATTTCATGTGTATCTTATTGAACTATAATTGTAAAATTTAAAGTCATATCTGCATTCTTCCTTGAGGTTTTGGCATTAGGAGAGTTTATTTCACACCTTAGCTTTCCTTACAAGTGGTATTAGAGTCTGGCCAGTTGTGTTATCCTTATGGGTACGTTGGGTTTTTTTTGTGTCAATTATGTTCAGTGGGAGTCTTGTAGAAGTCTGGTAATTCAAATTACAAATTAAGATGGAAAGCACGCTAGGAAAGATTGAAATTGAGAAATTCAATGGCAACAATTTTGAGTTGTGGAAACTTAAAATGGAAGATCTGTTAGTTGACTGTGATCTTTGGCTTGCTGTGTCTGGAACAAAGCCTATAGGAATGAAGAAAGAGGATTGGGACCTTGCAGATCAAAAATCAAAGGGGATGATAAGGCTCTATTTAACAAACTCTATTCTTCTAAATGTTCATAAAGAAAAGACTGCACCTTCTTTGTGGAAAAGACTAGGAGCTATTTATCAGGGCAAGTCCTTGGTGAATAAGTTGTTCTTGAGAAAGAAGTTGTACTCTTTGAAAATGCAAGAAGGAGCATTTGTTGCTGATCATTTGAATGCTTTCAACATGCTGATTGCCTAGTTAGCATCTGTGGGTGTGAAGATTGACAAAGAAGATCGTTGTATGCTATTGTTATGTTCTTTGCCAGATTCTTGGGATCACTTGGTGATGGTTATTGGGAGTACGACATCCACTTTTAATATGAAAGATGTCGTCACTGCTTTGTTATCAAAAGAGATGAGAAGAAAATCTTCTAAGATGGCGAAGGAGGCCCTTGTTGTTTGAGGGAGATCGAAAGAAAAAGGCAAGAAGAAGGATAAGAAGTCCAAATTGAAATCAGAAGGGAGATCAAAGTATCCTGGAAAGAATTCCAAGGTGAAGTGTTGGAAATGTGGGAAACCTGGTCATGTCCGAAAGGATTACAAAGAGGAGAAAAAGAAGAAGAAGAAGAATTCTTCCTACAATGATTCTTCTCAGAGTGATGCAGACGCTTTCATTGCAGCCTTGGCTACATAGGCAATTGATGATGTCTGGCTAATTGATTTTGGAGCATCTTTCCACATGACATCTCATAGAGACTTGTTCACTAAGTATGAAAAATATGATGGTGGAAGGGTGTATTTGGCAAGTGATTCATCTCTAGATATAGTTGGTCGTGGAAGAGTTAGAATTCAGTTCCTTGATGGAAGAGTGAAGGGAATCAATGATGTAATGCATATACCAGGTCTAGCTCAAAATTTACTTTTTGTTAGTAAGTTGAACGATGTTGGAGTACAGGTCTCATTCTCTAGAAATGGCTGCAAAATGACTAGAGGCTCAATGGTGCTAGCTAGGGGTGCCCGTATTGGTACCTTGTATAAGCTAGATGCACTTGTTGTGCAATGCAATAGTGTCTCTGCAAAGTCACAAAAGGCTACTCATGGAGAAAATGAGGTAAAATTTCTTGATAGTGCAAACTTTATGGAAGTTAAACTTCCAACAGAAAAGACTATGCTATGGCATCATAGGCTAGGCCACATTGGAGAAAAAGGTTTAAAAACCTAGTTGAGGGGCTTGATGATTGTAACCTTGAATTCAAGTTTTGTGAACATTGTATATATGGTAAATAACATCGCGTTTCATTTTACTCCAGTCCTCACAAATCTTCTGGTTTACTTGATTACATACATTTTGATGTTTTTGGTCCAGTAAATGTTCCTTCTCTGTCTAAATCAAGATATTATGTATCATTCATTGATGATTATTCAAGAAGGGCATTTGTTTTTTTTTTTTAAGTAAATCAGAAGTGTTCAATCATTTTAAGGAATTCAAAAACCTTGTGGAAAATCAGACTGGAAGATAAATAAAATGTTTAAGAACTGATAATGGCGGTGAGTTTTGTTCTAATGAGTTCGAGAGGTGTTGTAAAGGTGTTGTAAAGGTGTTTAAGTGTTTATTTTTTGGTTGTGAGGCATATGCATATGTGTCGAATGAGAAAATGTCTAAATTAGAAAACAAGGTTGTTAAATGTATTTTTATTGGTTATAGTGCTGGCATAAAAGGATACAACCTTTGGAATCTTGATATGAAGAAGGTTTTGTACAACATAAGTGTTATTTTTCATGAGTTGAAGCCTTTTACTTTGGATCTAAAATCATAGACAAAATCAAAAGATAAAAAGGATGTCGTTGAAATTTCTTTGACACCAGATAAAAAAAGAATTGAAAATTAAAAAATGTAACTGAAATTGAGGAGAGCTCAAGTAGTTATGAGAGTTCTGAAGAAGAAGAACAACCTCGGGCTCAACCTTTGAGGAGGTCAACACGCGAAAGAAAGCAACCTGATAGGTATGGGTTTTCTATGTTAGATTCTTCTTGTGCCTATGCTTTAATTTCTAACACTGATGAGCCTAGGACTGTGAAAGAGGCATTTAGAATGTTTGATTCAAACTCCTAGTTGGAAGCCATGAATGAAGAAATGGCATCATTAGAAAAGAATGATACTTGGAGTTTGGTGCCCTTACTTGAAGGAAAAAAAGTTGTTGGCTGCAAATGGGTATTTAAAAAGAAAATAGGTCTGGATGGCAGTGTGGAAAAGTATAAGGAAAGTTTGGTTGGGAAGGGGTATTCCTAGGTAAAGGGAATTGATTATGGAGAAATTTTTTCTCCTGTAGATAAACTGACATCTATCAGATTTCTTTTGTCACTTGTAGCAGCATATGACTTAGAGGTTGAACAAATGGATGTGAAGACAACATTTCTTCATGGTGATCTTGAAGAAGAAATTTATATGTCCCAGCTTGAGCACTTTGTGGAAAAAGGTAAAGAAAATCTGGTTTGCAAGCTATTTTTTTTTTGTATGGATTAAAACAATCTCCTAGAATGTGGTACCAGAAGTTTGACATGTTTGTTTGTCATTGGGATTTGTAAGATCAAAATCTGATCATCGTGTGTACTACAAAGCTGAAAATGATTGTATTCTTATTATTACTCTTTATGTTGATGATATGTTGTTCATAGGCAATAGTAAGTTAATGATTTCTAATCTAAAATCTTAGTTGTCTACAAAGTTCAAAATGAAAGATCTTGGTGCAACTAGGTATATTCTAGGAATGGAAATAACCAGAGATAGGAAGAGTAGAAAAAATTGGCTTAGTTAGAATAAGTATATTAATACTGTTCTGGGGAGATTTTGTATGACTGAGTGCAAGTAGCTAGTTGTTCCAGTTTTGTAGGGAACGAAACTATATGTTGAAGACTGTCCAAAATCTCCTACTGAGATGGAGGACATGACCAAAGTTCCTTATGCTAGTTTAGTTGGCAGTTTAATGTATGCAATGGTCTATACAAGGCCAGACATTTCCCAAGCAGTGCGAGTACTTAGTCATTTTATGGCAAATCCTAGGACACATTGGGATGTTGTGAAAAGAGTGTTTAGATATCTGAAGGGCACTTCAGAATATGCTTTGTGTTACCATGGAAATTTGGTTGAATCACAGAGGACTCTTAGCATTCGAGGCTATGTGGATTCTAATTGGGGAGGGGACATTGACAATAGAAGATCAACCAATGGATATATTTTCATGGTGAATGGTGGTATAATTAGTTGGATGAGTAAGCGGCAGGCTGTAGTCGCTTTGTCCACTACAGAGGCATAATACATGGCAGCAACACATGCCTATAAAGAAGCAATCTGGTTAAAACATTTGTGTTCTAACATTGGGTTTGATGCAGGGAAAATTACAATTTACTGTGATAGTTAGAGTGCTATTTGTTTGGCGAAAAATCCTACTTTCCATGTTAGGACGAAACATATTAATGTGCAATATGATTTTGTTCAAGATATGGTGGATGATGGAAAGGTCTCTTTAGAAAAATTGGATACTCTAAAAAATGTTGCAGATACATTAATGAAACCAATGAGCACAAACAAGTACAGGTGGTTTGTCAGTTCGATGGGCCTTGGAGCCCATGACCTTCACTAACTTGGAGTTTGAAGGAAGCCAGTAAGTCTTCATCAAGTGGCAGATTGTTGGAAATGGTGCCTCAACTTGCTAGCTTGTATTTTGTTAAGACTTGGCAGAGTTACCCTATATTGGTCTTCTTTATTGGCCTATCGCCCAAATCCTGAACTTTGGAAATATTTTGTGAACTTTGGAAGTTACGTGTTTTCTCGACTGACCAACTTCCTTCGTTGTCGCGACATCGGTGGTTTTTTGTAACTTTGGAATCTTGTCGCAAAGTTACTAAGTTTGTGATTTCTCTGACTCGGCGATCTCCTTCCATGTCGCGGTGTTTGGGATTTTCCTAACCTAAGCTGACGGATGTGGGGACCACTTGGTATTCCAAGAGACTTGTGGAGAATATTATAGATTCCTAGCTTGATTCTCCAAAAATTCACAAGTAGTGAACATGTGTCATTGGCAAAGGGTGTCATCGGGGAGACAATATGAATTCTTGCCGAGAGCATTAGTCTCACCGACGAATTTTTTTATGAATTTCCAATGGATCTCCACGTGATGAACTTCGGTGTAACCTCTTGCCGATGGACATGAATTGTCAGTGACAGTGATGTGACTCTAGCCGATGATACTTGGTCAGGTTTGCATTCAGTAAGAACTCTTGCCGATGGATGTGGTCTCACCGACAGGCTGGTGAATTCGATATGATTTCTCAGGGTGTTGCTGATAACGATAGTCATGCCGATGGTTCTATGATTGGGAATTTTGGCATCGGGGAGACATGGTCTAGTGTCTCAATGACATGCGATTCCATTTGAACTTCTTTGACTAAATGACTATCCTACGTGGTTTGTTTTGGACCAATCAGAGAAGTGGTATGTGAATCGTTAGTATTTTTACAGTTGCGACCGTTCTTGTGTGGAAGATCAACAGACCATGAACAAAATGAGATATACTCAATAACTGAAGATGATGGACAATTGGATGTGGTAGAGTTGTTCAATACTGAACACAAATTGTTCTGAGTAGATTCATTGCATGCGTATGAGAGCATTGTGAAATTAATGTTTTGTACAAGATTGATCAATGAATGTTGCTGTTGTAAAATTGACATCAGAAAGTGAAGTTTGTACTTTTTATGTAATTTTGTTTACTATAATACAAAGAGGCTTTTCTTGGTGTGGTGGGTTTTTCTCTCGTAAGGGTTTTCCCACATAAATCTGGTGTCCAATTGTGTATGAGTTCATTTTTTTTTTGTCAATTCATTTCATGTGTATCTTATTGAACTATAATTGTAAAATTTAAAGTCATATCTGCATTGTTCCCTGAGGTTTTGGTGTTAGGAGAGTTTGTTCCGCACCTTAGCTTTCCTTACAGTAAGAACTATCACAAAAGGATGAGTTGAATAACCCATAATTACAATGAAAATACACTTCTCAAATGTGACAATCTGATATCAACATGTACAATAGAGATGAAATGAAGTATAATGATCAAAAGAACACTTTCCCAACTACCAAAATATCCAAGTAATTGCTAGTATACCCATTTGGAAAAAACTGAAATCACAATATACCTAGGACATAATCAGGAAAAAGTGCATGGATGGCTAGATAGAGCTCCTCAATACCTTTCCAACGTTACAAGAATCACAAAAATTGGAAATTGTGGCAAAAATTAATGAGCTTGGGAGCAAAAAATGATGATCTAACTTCAAAGAAAAAAAACTACCACCAAATAACAATTTTTTTGAAAAATAACTTCACCACTAAAAAATTCAAAGAACCATCTTTTTAGCAATATTTTGTTTGAAATTTTTTTCCTCTATATGTTAAAGTTATGCCAAAATGAAAAAATGCCCTAATTGGGCTATAGAGGGGAAAAAGTAGGTACTTTCAAGACTAAGTCAGTGCAAAAATCAAGTACCCAATTGTTAGCTCTTGGGCATTCATATGACCATGGGCTATATGCAGGGTAGAAAAAATAATATTTGTGTCACCATCGTTGTTGGTGGTGAGTGGGTTGAGTCGGGCGGAGCAGGTGTTTCATTGCCTAGGGCTCCCCCTACGCTACCCATCAACCCAAGACAAATTTTATAAGCCAACAAACAAAGGTTTAAAAAAACTTATGTAGTATTAATAAAAAGGAGGTTGGTGAGAATGACATACAACTATCAACTAGAATATAATAAGCTTTCAAAACTTTAATACATAGTTTTTATATATTTAAAACAACTAATAAATAAAACTCGTGACCAAAGGATTCATACTAACCAAGCAATAATCCTGTGAACTAATGAAGCACTATTGGGAAAGCTGGCGGATTCAAATCATTGATTGTAGGTACTGACAAAGCCCACAAAAATAAATGTCGTGCCAAATCATTAACTGCAGACATTATATGTTGATGTATCGTTGACAAAGCCAATGCTAGTTGCGGAATATTTCGTAGAATATTTTTTTGTTTTTCAACCTATAGCCTGATAAAATACAAAAATTTCCCCAAATTTTTTGATAAACTCGTAGAAACATTTTTTGAAAAATATTTTTTGCGAAAATATGTTGACCTGCCCAGGCAAATTTTTTTGCCTCAAAAACAACTTTACCTGAATATAGTCAAATTTTACATCAAAATTTGTCTCTCGAGTCTCCTAATCTCAATGGTGAGGTCAATTTGGGCTCAAAGTGCCTATTTTTTCAGCTACCTCTAGATCTTGCAATGAAACCCTCAAATTGAAAACTTCATAGATCAGGCAAAACATAACCAAATTTGATGAAACGAAAGGAAAAATTGAATTTCTTGAATGCCTTAGATTAAACCATGAGGTCCTTGAAACCCCAAAATTCACCCAACAAAATTTTTAAGCCAACATGAAACCCTCAGATCTGGGAAGGAATCTTCAACACTGGAGCTCTAATACCATGTGAGAGTTAATGGTGACTCCCCAACACCCCCAAGAATAGTTGGTAGACCAGAATATCTTTTGTAAGAGAGAAAATGGTAAGAAAGCTCGCTTCAACAATGCAAGTTGAATATTGGTTGGATATGCAAATGTACATGAGATGCCTTGCTTATAAAGGCAAGGTAGAGAGATATGATAAGACAAGATTATGACAAGTGTTGTAATCTTATAACATGTGACGACTAACAAACTAACTACCTAGGAATCAAGCATTACAAGCTACATAAGATAAGTCCTAGAAAATCCAACTAAGACTTTTAGAAATAATCTTATATCCTAAGTAAACTTAACATGTGAATATTTCCCCTAATTACCTAGTGAGTGAATTAGCTAGGTACAAGACATTAATTCACACCAACATAAATGGTCCAGATGTCCCCATTGTTGGTGCATACATCCTCAAATCTTGGTTGTCGATTGAATGAGGGAGAGTATCACCCAAGTGCTTTTCCTCCAACCATGGACTTACTATGGTCCCCCACACATCTACCTATCTAGTAAGATGGCCCTCCCTTCAACAAATATATTGGTGTGGTAACCCTCATAATAATAGCCTACTTGAGCATGGTGTCATGTCCTACATAACTAGTGTTGGCATATAGTGAATACCTGCCTACATGCATGACTTTCCTAGCCTAGTTATGCAATACTGGTTCACAATAAACTAACAAGTGTATGCAGTGACAACTTACACTTACTTTGGCCAAAGATTTTGATAATAATCAAAACTCACTTCCTAAGCAATGAAATTTCACTTTCTAAGAAGGGGTAGTTGTATGTCCACCCACCACCTTGCTAGATTTTGAAAAATAACATGACCATAATATCTCTTGACAAGATTATTCCCCATACATCATAACATGATTCCATCCCAAAAGGTAAAGTGCATTCAAGTGATCTAACTGACCAACTAGGTCATTCCCAACCTTGGTTTATCCTAATCCCAGGAACAAACATCATTACATTCACAAGTTTACCTAACATCACAAATTGATAATCCCAATATTATAATTCATGCAAACATACATTTGACTTACAATATATCTTAGATATTATAATAATACATTCTAGATATCTCTATTTGATTATTACCATCAAATGCTACAAACATGCATATCAAACTAATATGATTTCTCTCTCAACATGCCCTTTTGATTATTCTCCATTTCTCATGGTTCTTACCAAAGTATTCTACAAGGTTTCCATGTTTTCATGTTCATAAACAATCATAAATCATTTATTTCAATATGACTCATATATTCACATGTTTACAGTGTTCACTAAATTCATGTCCAATCTAGAGGACATTATTAGCTTGAGAGGAGTATATGCTTCTACACCTATAATTTCCCTCATATTATGACTTTAGGTTGTCAAAACATAATTTCTCTTCTAGAATATAGTGAATAGGTATATGCTCTTAGTCATGAATAAGGTAATAGCCATTTAGAAAGGTAATTAAAAAACAATATATATATCTAATACATTTTACAACCCTATTGGTGCTTGTCAACAAAACAACAATCAAGTGTACACCCTAAACCTAGGGAATATGTTGTCTTCCTACTTTCAAGGAAATATGGGTAACCATTAAAGGATAAACTATCAACATGATTTGCTTAACATGATTACCTATTCGTGATGACATACCTAACATGTTATGATTCCTATTGCATTATTAACATCATATACATATACCTTCTAGATAGTTTAATATAACTACGTCATACAATCATGGCAATCATTATAACTATTTATGTATCATACTAATAAGATACCTCAAAACTACTTATATCCAATCTAGCTCTATGCACAAGTTTGATTCATTAACTATGACAACAAACAATAACTTACACAAGCACTAGCAATCAATCAGCTAAAACATAAATTCAACATAGAAAGGAGTTATGGATAGGTGAACTAAGCATGCTTGGAAACATAGCTTCTAATGAAGAAATTTCTCTCAAAGCTTAGTCCCAAAGATTTTGCTTGTTGCTCCTTCCACTTTCAATTTATCTCCAAATCTAACCTCTTTCCCAACACTCAAAAACTCACAACAAATAGTTCTCAAACACTCAAATAAATCTCTCACTTTTCACTACTTTCACTCTGCACTGCTTTGCACAAAAAGAAACTACAACAAAATGGAAACAAATGAATTTCAAAAATGAATGAACTCCAATCAAATACCAAGAACTAAGAGATTGCCCACTATTTATAAGAAATATGAAAAAAATTAATGCTATAGTTTAGCTTCTCCAATCACCACATTTTCCATCCTATTGCCACCTTTAAAATTAAATTCACAAATCCTAAACCAACTCTACCTCTAAAAAGGTGGACTAAGAAAAATTGGGTGAAATATGGCACTAAGAGAATCATAATTCTAACACATTTATAGTTCAAGTAAAATCAACTTCTAATTCATGGTTGAGTCACCTCTTTCTAGCTAGCTTGTGGTGAATTTACCAAGTCAAAGCATCTACTATGGTTTCCTTATAGCTTACTACCTCCCATCATGGCTTTATGGCTTGCCAAATTCTACTCATGGCACCTATAATGGTGGTTGTATTTCAAAAGCAAAATAAATTCTCTTTCCTTCCCTACCAACTTGTGGTAGTTTGACCAATTCAACTTCTTTTTACTGTTGTTCATACATGGCATAATACTAAGCATTATCACTAGCAAATACATGGTTATTAGTTTGCACTAACATCGACTTACTTATGCACTGCATTATATGTGCTTTCACTAGCTTTAACATATGCACATAGCCTATTCTTGAAGCATGGCTTATACTATATTTATAGCATCACCAATCATATGTGTGGCTCTTTTCATAGCTCATTCAATATGTGAACCAAGGCTTTCAAAGCAGACTTTTGTATTAATAACACACTTTTATTATCATGCTCATTTTGTTATATGTTTCCAACACAATTTTTGCATATTATATAATATCTATTGCACATGTTAATATTTAGCAATGGTTTGAGTATTACTTCCTCCTATATTTATATATTATATATTAATATATTCTTTATTATATATGTATATATCAACATATATATATATATATATATTCACGTTTCCATATAATCATCATAATTAATTATATATACATATATTTGTATGTATATGCGTTATATAATTGAATATGTACACATATACATATACATTAATATATATATATATATATATATATATATATATATATATATATATATATCTTATAATAAGTATATATATATATATGTGTGTGTGTGTGTGTGTCCAATGAATTTCCCATATTTATGAGGTACCACATATGGTTATACGTAGGCATTTCTACCTACGTATGCTCACACATGTATATGCTCATGTACATAAGTTCTTGTAGATATACATATAAACATTTAATGTATATACTTATCTATTTATATATATATATATATATATACACAAAGTAAAACATATGCTCTGACAAAGATTTTAATCACTAAGACTCAAATCAAAGAAACAACCAAATGAAATCAAAGACATTACACAAGCATTCCAATCATCCCAAAAACTATGACCAAGGGTTTACTTATCGACACATATCTCAGACTAACTTGACTTAACTTGACTAAACTAGGGTATGAGTGTGTGATAGCTCAAGTAGGTACATTAGAGGTCACCATACCAAACTCCTCTCCTAGGTAACACTCTCCCTCTCCTCATTGGATGGCTTGATTCTTTCCTGCATCCAACTTAGTTCATCATAAACGCAGTTAGCCAATCACATGAAAATCACATTCATCATATATCTCTTGCATCATTAAAGCATTAAAAATTAATATCATCATAATGCATATTCATGTATTTCATTCATCCATTGAACATATTAAAGTCATACTTTTGCATTTAATATCATATTTACTCACAATGGTAAAAGTAATTTTGTAACTGAGAAACAAGGTATAATTAAAGTGAGAAATGGGGGGGGAATAATGAGATTGTTTGCATTTTACTCTTTCACCCATGTTGCAAGAGAAATCCTAGGGTTTTTGGTTTGTTGGCATTGAAAGTATCCCTCAATTTGACACAGATTTTGGACCTTGATGCTTTGATCTGCCCATGTTGCAATGGTGTTAGAATTTTTGAAGGAGTCTTTTATTTCTCAAACACGTTGCAAGACTTTCCCCTTATTTTTCTACAAGGTATGCCTTTAAAAATGTCTTTTATTGTTAAGTTTTTAGTCTTTGATGGAGTACTCAAAGGTTTGTGTTAAGTATTTTTTTGAGTTTAAGGAATCTTATACTAGACTAGAATAACATAAGTATCATGTTAAACTATGGGAAATGTCTTCAATATTTGTTAAAACTCATAGATATCACTAATGATACAAGAAAACCCTAAACCCTATCGTGGTTGTGAGAAACCCTATGTGCTCTCTTGAAGGTTAATGATCATGAGAATACTAAGGATGACATTTTATTGGAAAATACATAATCATTTTCCCTTTTGGCAAGAGCTCCATGAGGTCTATGACTCATGGATAAGATATAAGAGATATGGAATATTTTGTAGCGAACTATCATGTAGATAGTCACCTGAGAAGACAAGATAGTACATGACAATATGAGGGTTTAATAGTGACAAGTGAGCAAGGTGGATGGGTAGATATTGTATGTGAAAGGGGAAATGAATTGTAAGAAGAAGATAGAGGATAAAAACCTTATCCCTTCTCATCATCCTATGGCAGTAACCATAGGGAAATCATGTAATTATAACATCCACAAAGATGTAAGAGTAAAAGACAATTAGTATACAACATGACAAACACATATCTCATGTCAAGTCAACCATTCAAGATACCCCTATTCTTAAAAGGGAAAACTCATTGATATTTATTCTAATATGAGAGCTGAGGCAAAGGCTTAAATGTTGTAGTCAAATAGAAGTCAAGGTTACTATGAATAGATATTTGCATTTGGTGTGAGACATGATTTACTATGAATATATGACACAATGGTGTTTCTCCTCTTTCTCAAGGTTCTTGGAGCATTCTCCTTATTGTTACCAATTGGAGAAGTTGAAGGTCATGGGTTGTATTAGGGCATTCATAAAAGAAAAGCAAAGGGACACTCATAACCAAAGTGAGACAATCATTGCACTTATGACAATCATGAAAGAATAGTCCAATGGTCTTTATGGCAGGGTTTAGAGAAAACAAGGACCCTATCCCTATCCAAAAGGTGCATAAGGGTTGGAGACTATCATGAGAGTTTATGCCACAATAAAAAATGAAAACTCAAGAGATCATATGCTAGAGGAACACTCATGTGAATAAGTCTCAAAAACAAGTGAACTCTATCACAATAAGGATACTCAAAACCCTACCAAACCCTAAGGCTTTGTTCATCACCTTGTAGAGATCTCAAACATGCTTGAAAATATTTCACAAGAGGGCATGAGACTGAAATCATATTTGTTGTTGATACCATGTTTGTGAATTTATTTGCTTCAAGAGGATATAAGGATAGCAAGAAGAGGCCTATTGGTTTATTTTTTGTGAAAGCTTGATGAACCTCTCCTTTCATCGAGATACTTGATGCAAGTTACAAGACACTCAAGGTTTTATAGTTTGCATGTCTATGGAAAATGATACAATGAAGACTGTAAAATAGATGATAGTCAAGGCATTAGAGGAGGATTTTGTCTTACAAGTTCTTTGACACAAAGGGAAATTAATGATTGTTGGTCTTTGTAGGTTTCTTGAAGATCTTAATCATGTTGTGTTTCAAATAAAAAGGGTCAAATGACAATGTTAGCGTTGAGAGACACAAGTGAACAAATGGAGTATACGACCTAACCACAACGACAATGCACCATGGAAGTTTCATGAAAGGTCAAAATACAGTGATAAGATAGTCTAAAATGCATGACATGGAAGCCTATAGGCCTTTCATGACAATGAGACATAGAAGGTAGCAAAATTTATGTGTTAAAAGGGTGTAAGGAAAAATCACAAATGATTGTCATGACAAGTGAACCCAAGTCAATTGGCCTATAGAAGGATAGTCACCATAAATGGAGTTGGGCATGGAATTTGTAAGTTCATAGAGTGATAATTATAAATTTATAATTCTATGAAAAGGCACAAATTACACGTGTAATGATCAACATGATAGTTATGATACAAAAAGGAAATCAAATGACAAGTAGTCTAATATGGTACCAAGATCAAAATAAGCCTAAATGGATGGACTATAATAGAGCTACAAGGAGGCTTGCATGGTATTCATAGATGAATAAGGCTAGGATTTAAGTATGGCATTATTACATGGAAAAACTATGTGAAAATGAAGAGTTTTAAGGGACACAATCTTACGGAAATATTGAGATAGTTTTGATAATGAAAGGGATAGATTTGTAGACCTTTGAAGAGTAAGAAAATCAAAGGAAAACTTCTTGTGAGGAGTATGACAATCAAAACCCCATAGGTAAAAGTGGAAAAATGCATAAACATAAAGGAAAGAATGGCAATACATAGAGAACACACAACCAAGAAACAATGGAAATAATAAATGAATGATGGATAAAGTCATTATTAGAATTATTCATAGCCCAATTAATAGGTGACAGTCCTATATCCTTATGATAGCCCTTGAATAATTTTTTGGAAACAAATGAAAATCCACACATGGAAAAGTCCAATTTCAGGAGGGTAAATATCTTTAGGATGTAAGGGGTAGTGTTCATGAGTTTGTGAAATAAGACAATCACCACAAGGAGTGATAGTGAAATCACATAGTGTTAAAGAGTATGAAAGAATGAATGACAAACCTTAATGCATGAAAATAGAGCTTCAAATCAAAGTTAGAGGAAAATCCTCATCTTATGCATAGACAAGTGATATGTCTTGCAAGGGGATAACTATGAGTAAACAAGAAAAGGGAAGTCATGATAGAACCCTCCACCAAAAGATAAGTCCATAAGTCAATGAATAATGAGAGTGTTAGAGAGACAAAAGGATGTAAAGTGCAGTCATATAAGGTATGCATAATGGGCTAAAAGACAAACCATAGTCATCATGAAGAATATGTGATAATGTTGTAGGAAAATGACAAGGTAAGTTTATTGTGAAAAAGGGTAGAGTTAGAGGACAGACCAAGAATGGAGCTACAATAACAAGTTCAATATTGACATTCTAATGGTCATAGTGGATAGTCTTCAAGAAATGAATAGTGCAGTGCTCAAGACATTCATGATGATAGTAATAAAAGGTTTTAGATAAACCTAGAAGTCATTCCAATATATGATAAACCTAAAAGTAGCAAATTAAAACTTCACGAGAAATAATGAATGTGTCATTCAAGTGCTTACAAACTAGAGAAAAATGAGAGAAAGAACACCCCAAAAGGAAAAGAAGACCTTGAAAGAAGGAATACAAAGATCTAAAACACATGCCCTATTATCATGAATTAGATAGTGAAAAGTTAAAGCCAAGAAGATACCAATGGGTGAGACAAGTGGAAGTTACAAGTCCTAAGAGGTCTCTTATTCCCTCTTAAGGGATTTTATCATCTTCAAGTCACTTGTAACATAACCTAAAAGCATGGAGAGGTTAGTCATGGAAGTTTGGAGGACTTATAGATATTTGCAAGCATATAGGGATCAGTTAGTGAGTTGGAAGGCAGGTGAGAAGATGTAGGGGCAGTTTGATCAAGTCACTCACTTTTATAAGCATCTAGGAACATCTTTAGCTGGATAAAGTCAAAGAAATCAAGTTTTTGTCATCAACAACTTGCATTCAAGGAGAAAAACATAGAGACAACTCAGTTGGGCACCCAAGGAGAGTTGACCAAGCAAATGTAATTATGATCTAAAAACATGTTGCTAGTTCTTAGGAAGCTATTGGACAACATAGAGGGACGCCTAGGGGTAGTTTAGAGTTAGTTCTTGCATTTTTGGAAAAAGTATTGTAAACTTGAAGAAGTTTCTCTCTGGTCATATTGTGTATTGTAACTCATAAATTCGGTCCCGAGATTGAAATAAGCATTATAATACTTCACTTTTCAAGCATTTTCAATCAAAACAAGTCATCTTTTAGACTATGTGTAATGCGTAAGGCATCTTTATCAAGGAAAAATCAAGTTTTCACCTTCATTTTACTTCTTAATGTTGTGTGTTGATTATTTTTATGCATTTTTCTTATGTTTTTATACTAAAAAATCTAAATCATGCATGATTAAACTCCTTCGAAACCTAAAAATTTCTTCTTTATTTGTTGTTTACTAGATAGAAAAGACCTAGATTAGTTGGTTTAGTTGTGAAAAGAACCCATTTTCCTTCTAAAACAATAGAGATAGGTCACATTCTAGCAAACAACTTAGAACATAAGGTAGAACATTAGAGTTGTGTGACAAGAAACATATTTTCATTGAGCATTGTATATGAAAAAGAGTTTAAACATTTAGCCTTCAATATTTTGGTGCATCACTATCCATAGTTTAGGTTCAAATTTATACTCTTATATTCCCTTTTCCATGGCATAAATAGTCATACTAGAATAAGATAAACTTAAAATTAGGAGAAGCATAAAGGGAACCAACCCTCTCTAGAGGTTGATCTCCATCCCTTGATCCCACACTTAGGGAGACCATCCCATGTTTCATGAGGTGGTTGAGTGACTTTATCAACTCAACAAGGGTGCACACTTCCATGACAACAATTATTTTATAGTTTTATTTTTTTAATATATGTCAGATGATTTTAGCTTTTATGTACACAATCATCATTGTGATTTTCTACCATTATAAAACATCTCTCCTTTAACTAAGTATAGTATTTTGAACTAATATTTTAGTCTTCGTATATGAATCCAAAAAAATAAAAATATGTTAGTCTTTGTATAATAACTAATATATAAGTGGTCTATTTCTACACTAGGAGTTAGGACATTTCCTAACTCAATTTGATTTTGTTCCTCATTCTTAGGAGCTAGCTCAAATCTTTTATTTACCTCTTTGCCTATCTACATATATTTATGTGTTGACTTAAAGTGTGAAACATTTTAAACTGTATTATCTAAGTGACATATAAAAGGACAAATTCTAATCAATTTGAATGCGTGGAATCAAGGTCTATCTACATCTTAATCACTACTTGTGCCATTATTTGAGAAGTTTATTTGAGCATTCACTTCCACATCATTGCCTACACACTTAGCCACAAATAGGCATACTACATATTTCCTCATTATTTTTTTATCAATGTTCCCATTTTATCAAATATATTGACCTAGAATTTTGGTAGAGGATCACATTTGAGCATTCACTCCTAGATCATTGCATACATACTTAGCTACAAATAGGCATCTCCAATCCCTACCAACCTAATGGTCGTGGATGATGAAAGGTATAGTGGTATCCTCCATATAATTTTTTAGACTATCTATTGTGTGCATGTTTTCCTTTGAATATTATTTTGTAACTTCTTTCAACAATAATATTGAGTAGCCATCCTCCAAAGATTCTTATTTAGTCTAAATAAAGGATTTTTTTTTGTGTAGGATTTATAATACTATATTGAGTACTAGTTATTTACATTGTTAAGTGCTCCTTTTACAAAATACATTTAAACTATTCAAGTTTGATAGATGTTTTATAAATGTTATGTTTTTGATAAGGTAAGCAAGGTTTTGAAAGGACCAAGAACCTTTTATAGAGCTAAGAATAGAACACTTCCAAACAAAAAAGCATCAAACTTTTCCAAAATGGCAGAGAACAACACCAGTAGAAACATCGCAGATACTCAACAAAGAAACAAACAACACCTGATCGCTAGATGACCAGGGCAGATAGAACACTTAGAGCCAACAACAGTCCCAAGTCAAAGACAGAATTACAATCCATTCCTGACACGAAAACCAGGAGCAACAAAACACATAGGACAAACAAATTGCAACAACTCGACTGCAACAAACCTTTCACACCAATGGCCACAAACCACCTGCAATAGCTAGACTGTAGTAGACCTTCTGCTCAAATTAGATAAGACCAAGCCTAACATATTCTCACCAAAGGGGTAAGAATCACCACTTCTAGTAGATAAATGTTCATATAGATGCACCAACCAACCAAAAACCCACCCCAAAACCACCTCAAAAGGATGGGGCTCCCCTCTATAGGAGAGGAAGATTTGGGGACCAAAACTACCAAAGAAACCTCCCTCTAGAGAAAGCATGCTCCACCTCAATAGGAACCAAAAAATGAGAGAAACACTTCCCACCAATCCTACAACCTCCAGCTCCACCTCAATCGGAGAGGGCTCCACCTTGATAGGAGCAATATTCACCTCTATTGAATACAACACTAGTAGAAAAAGGTAGCAAGCAATAACTGCGGTAGAACAGGCAAAGACCTCCTCCCAATGCATCCAGGTGGAAGAAATAGTAGGAAGGACAAGAAAAACCTCCTATCCCACAACATAAACAACCCAAAACACCATATAGCCATCAACTCCTTCCATAGATGAAACACCATCCATGACAAGGGGTAACCAACAATCTAGGGGAACCCCCACAAATAGGAAACCCACAACCATTCATAAAGGAATAAAGTGTCTCCAAGCCATGCCATGGTAGCAGGTACCAGAGAGAGGCAAGCAACACCAAAATAAGGCAGAGCCTCCTCCCCCAACCAACATAAGCACCAACACAACCACTTACATCAACCTGGAAGCTTTCTTGAAGCACAAAACCCACCACAACGAAATAAGGCAGGGTCTCCACAACCACCAAAGGAACAACAAAGCTTTCAGGATAGTTCCCACAAAGCACCTCAACATAAGGAGGTCAACAACTTGTAGCTTCACATAACTAGAGAACCAACTCCTCAAAGGAGCATCAATAGGAGAACTGATAGTAACCAAAACAACCCACACATTTGGAAAAGTATCCTAATAAAACAACAAACCCCAAGTCACCAAGGCCAAGGTAGAAACCAAGTTAGAAACTCTAAGAAAAGTAGAGAGCTCCAAAGAAAACCCAAAGACAAAACTCAAAACCACCACCAAGTCTATGGAATCCAATGGGACTCGAAAGAAAAAATCCAACACCCACGAGTAGTAGAGTAGCTCACAAAAAGCAAGCAAAGACTAGAGCCAACCCAAAACAACCATCACCATGATTCCAAAGACCAAAAAATAGGGACAAAGGAAATGAGGGGCAAGAACAAGACTTCTACAAAGAAGAGTAACACAAATCTCCCCAACAAAGCATAAATGATAATAAAATAAAATCTTGCCCACACCATAAACCCACGAGAGCTTGTGAATGAACATAATAGTCCCCAACCATGCAGCAAGGGCAAGAACAAAAGGGTTGAGTAGCAATAGACAAACCCAAACCTAACCAATAGAAGAATGAGCGATCAAAACTCTACCCACGATGCACATGGAAGTCAAAGCACTGCTAATGAACCACTTGGAAGGAGACCCCAAGCACAAACAAAGTGCATGGCATAAAGAGCCAAGCCAATGAAATAGCACCCCCAACAAAACAACAAACCCATTGGCCAACATGTAACCAACTAGTGGCCACTAAAGCCCACAAAGGCCATTTCCATCGTCACCTAGTTCATCATCATTGTCCTTTGCAACCTCTGAGGAATTCAAAAATCCAAAGCTGTTACATCTCCTACTCCCAACCATCTATTTCTTTTATATATGCATATAAATGTTATGTTGTGATTATATACATTAAAATTTTAATTATAATAAATAACATATTTTTCAAAACTAAAATTATAAAGTGATTTTCAAGTAAACTAGTATAGATATCTTAAATATATACATATACAAAATTCTCAAACATATCAATCTTGAATTATTTTATTTACTTATGACTTAATTTTTTTAATATATGTTAGTTATGATTTAGATTTTATATACAAAATCACGACATGATGTTTTATGATTTGCTACCACTATAGAACATCTCATTGTAATTAAGTATAGTATTGTGAAATCACTTTTATTATGTTGGTATTTTTCGTGCTAACTAATATATGTAACTTAGTTTGATTTTGTCCACTCATTCCCAAGAGCTAGCTCAAATATTTTTCTACCTCTTTTCCTACCTACATAAATAGATTATGTGGTGATAAATTAACCCGAACCTTTTTAAAATTCAAAGTTCAAATTGGACTTATATCATCCACCCTCCAACTAATATTATGTGTTGACTTAAAGTGTGAAACATTTTAAATCTTATTAAAGGGTGATGTATAAAAGGAAAAATTCTAATTCATTTGAGCGCATGGAATATGAATATATCTAGCTCACATTCACTACCCATTCCATTCATTGAGGAGAACATTTGAGTATTCACTTCCACAATGTTACCTACATACTTAGCCACAAATAGGCATACTACATATTTCCTCATTATCTTTGATCATTGTTCACATATTGTCAAATATATTAACCCAAGGGTTTGGCAAAGGAGCACATTTGAGCATTCACTTCCACATTATTACCTACATACTTAGCCATGGATAGGCATACTACACGGTTACTCCTTATCTTTGGTCGTTGTTCACGTATTTTCAAATATATCACCCTAGTGGTTTGGTACAAAGAACATGATGTATATAAACATTATGAGTCTATTCATTATAGATTCAAACGATAAAAGGCTAGGAAAACCAATTTATAGACTACAAAACCTATCTACTCAATTTCACACAATACAAATCAATATAGTCCACTAAGATCTTTTATGCTGTTATATCCCATTTTTTTATAATCCTCCAAACTATATTATTTTATTAGATATTTTAATTTTGTTTTTGAGAACATGAAATTTTGATTAAATTAAGGCATGTTAGTTAATCATTATATCGAGTAGATATATATATATATATAGTGCAGTGATGAAATTATACATTTAATGATCTTGTCAATATCATGTGTTATATTTTGAGAGAAATACATTGGCATATTTATACATGTTTTTATATCGAACTAACTACTTTATACTAGGTTAATGAGGTGGATGCAAGATAGTGTTTTCCCCTCCGTGCACAAGAGGGAGAATATCACCAAAGAGAGGGAATCAAATCTAGTAGGAAAAGCTATGGCCATCAGGGTTATGAGAATTCACACACTCAAATACTAATGATTTTTTTTTGTAGACCCATCATGGATAAGTGTTAATCTATAAAGTGCATGTGTTTGGTACCTAGCGATAATTATTGTATCATTGTAATAAAAGCTATACAATGTGAAAATTATAACATTTTTGTAATATGACCAAATGATTTTATGTGAGCTAGTAATCATACATACCTATGTGTATATATGTATACATGTATATACATATATAAAGATGTATATACATCCATATACATATATAAATATACATGTATATACATGCATATGTATATTTATATAGATGCATATGTATATTTATATAGATGTATATATGTATGTATATACATTTATATACATATGTATATACATCTATATACATATACATATGCATGTATATATATGTGTGTATATATATACATAAACATGCATACATATATATACAAATATACATGCACATAGATATACATGTATGTATGTATGTATGTATGTATGTATAGATAGAATATCTATACATATATATGTGTGTCACTAAATGTGTATTACATATATATTAATCTTTGTATTCTTGAAAGAAAAGTTTGAAGAAGGTGATGATCCATAAGAATGCCCAATTTTCTTTTTGTACTTGCATGTTTTTATCTTATTAATGTTAAACTCCAAAAGACATTACCAAACCTTTTTATATAATTTAAGCATTTCAATTCATTTGAAGGTGATATATATTATATGAACGAATGTGTGTGTGAACTTTGAATTTCTATGAATTTAGTAGAATTTCATGTTTAATCATAATTGCTAACAATGAAAATGCCTTGAAGAAATAAGGACTAGCCCCTACAGTGAAGAATCTGTCAACCCACAACAAAAGGTTTCTCAACCCACAATAGAAGGATGGTAGTTCAATGCAGCTAGGAGAGTTAATCTACTGCAATATGAGCATATTTCCAAAATGATACGAAGGTGATGTTTTGAGGACATAATCATATATGTCCAAATATCAATCCATCTTCTCAATAAATTATAGAGGAGAAAGGAATATGTTCCAATAAGAAATAGAAGTTATAATAAGGGTTGCTTTGTTAGGGCACATTTCTTGTTTATAATGGTTATCTTAAATAGTGCAGAGTCCTTATTTGACTTCTACACTCTTGTTCTTACCAGTTACTTATATTTTGTTAAAGGACCTAGTCCTATTCCTATTTTCATGGGAGAGTTGACATTTGCTTTTAGTTTATTTATAGTTTTCAAATAAGAGGACTCTCACAACCCCTGCATAGGATGGTATTCTATCGAGAAGTCCAATAACTAGATCCTTGCATGTATTAGATTGAATTGAAGATTTTAATTACATTTTGTTTAGAACTTTATGTATGATTGGAATATAATAGAAAATATATTTCAACGTGTTTCCTTGAGTTAAGTAATTGAAGAAGATCTTGTGGATGCAACAACTCAAGCAAGGGCCACTTGAGATAATATAGAGCCAAATTAGTTTAGAGAGTTCATTAGATTATGCATTGTAATTTCTAGTTTATAGTTTTCAAATTACATTATATTGAATGGTACACTTTGTTCAGAAAATTGAATTATTAGTTGAATTAGGACATGTTGCAACATAATTAGTTATCAGTTACAATCATAAGTGATAAGTAGTCATAACAGTTAATAGTTATTAGTATTTGTTTACTTTTTTTTAGGTGGGAGTTATTTTCAATTAAAATATTTTGATGAATTTATCCTTGTTAATAACCTATACTCAGTTGATATAGGATGTCTATGATCCTTGGATGCATATATGGTCAAAGACATTAGATTTCCACAATCCATAATAATGAGAGATATTTTTTCTGGATTTGATTGTGTGTTGTTTTTTTGCATCAAAAAAACAACACAGTCAAATCCAAAAAAAACTCTCATGCATATATGGTGCCAACATCATCTAAATTCTACAACTCCCTGGTTGATAATTTAATGAAGCCCTCTCTTTAATGATGAACTACTTAATTTAGGGATCTATAGGTTTGGTAAGCCATACGTATGATCATCTTCTTTAGTTAATTAGGCATTAGACAAAGCTCTATAAAAGGGGGGTTGGTTGTTTTCTAAGAACAAAAATTAATCTCAACAATTGCCTATGAATTTTACATAATTAAATGATCATCAAAGGTGAGGATTGGCCAACTACTAGGTGAAATCTTGTTAAGCTTTCCCTCTTCACTTTGGGCTTTGTAAGACCCAAGAGGGTGATCCTTACAATGTTTTAAATGATACTCTTGTGCCAAATTACCACAAACATTGTGAATAAAAAATAAATTCCCATGATTTGCAAATTAGATGAAAATGATAAAGAATATGGACAATTCTTCAACAAATGACCACCTAAAGCAGGGAATGGATGATTCCTCATAAAACTATAGAGTAATTAAAAGTGTATAAATGATTTTCTATATGGATTTGTTCTTTGACAGGTAAGACCGACTCAATTACATCAAAGATTACCAAATTAATAAAAGAATGCTTTATCCATGGGTGGCAGATTCAAATTTGCAATAAACTACTCAAGATCTCCCAAAATAAAAACTACTTATTAATCCTTATACTTAATCACATAAACCTAATCTCATCAGAGTATTTAATTAATTCCTTGAATTAAATTAAAGATAAAGCCATACATTCAACCAAAATGATTGAAGACCAATAAAAGATCCTTGATCATTTTATTCATAATTCATGTGACAAAATACACAGGAGATAAATTGTTCCAGAATTTTTATTTTTCATTCAGATGCTACTACTATTGTAAAACTACTATGCCTATTATAAACTATAATTCATACCTAAGACTCAAAACTATTCTATTCCTTTGTGCTTGATTTACAAAATTCTCATTGCATGAGTTCAAAACCTTTTCCAACGAAAGACCCATGCATTTGGCCTTGAATTCCCATTTATAGAAACATAGGAGCAACAAGCTTCAGGCCAAATTACACATTTTAAAGTCACATTTTACATTTGAAATTCATTTGAATTTGAATTTCAAAATGTCCCCAGGTAGTTATATTTGCATTTTGATGAGGGTGGAAAACATATAACAAAATTTTTTTTACACCTTTCAAGCCATGTGTTATACTCCTCCTCAGTTGGCCACTGCATGTTTAATAATTTCTACACCTTTGTATTATGTTGGTTATATCTTGCATCAATCAATATTCGGGCCTCCTTGACAAATATGTCCATCCTCACCTCAATTTCTATCATATTGTCAATAGATGGGTTCAACATGGTGTAATCGGTGAGACCAAGCATTTTCTTGAAATATGGGAGTATTCCTCCCAACTCATATTTCCATGCAACAAACTCTTTCAATTCACCTTCATCAGTTAATATCTTGGGCATACCATGCCCCTTCATATCTTTGAACATTTTCATCTTATTTTGTAATTGCATGCCTAGCTTGCAATGGAATGTTGTAATCTCACTAAACAAATCAATTACCTTTAAAAAATCAAGGATGTTGGTTGGAGCCTCAAGGTCTTCTTGCATTTGAGGCATAATTTATTTTAATTCTCCATCCCTAGTACTCTACTTTCTCCATTTAGTTTGGAATGCATGTTGAACTAGCAAATACTTCCTATTTGCTTCATGAATATTATTGTATACATCCCAAAATTTATCAGCCTTGTTTACTATCTTAGCAACCGTATGATTTAAAAAATCATCAAAGATATCATCAACAACCTTTGTAGTCTCTTCCTTAGCTCTTTTAACATTATATTTTTCTATTTGCAACTCTTTCTTCAAACTTTGAATTTTTAATGCTAAGGTCTCCCTGTCTTGAGCTAAAAAATCTAAAGAAGATGAGGAGGGTGAAGGAAATTCTCTTATTGATTGACTGGATTATGTTATGGCCCTAATTTTATTGCACTCATCCAAAAGAATATTGTAATCTTTCAACAATGCATCATATTTTTTATGTGAGATCTATGCAATATTAACACTTAGCATCACAGTATGCACAATCAGCTTAGCAACATGGACTAGAGTCATGTTTGTGGCCGTCTTCACCAAAATTGAATCAATAACTTCTTCAATAGACTTGACAACCTCAGGTTTTCCAGTATTAAGCACCAAATTGCAAGAGCATGCAATTTTGTACTAAAGCCTGATCCAAGCACACTATTGTCAAAATGCTCTTCTGATACATAAGCTTGAGGATCCTTTCTTATTGCATCAAGTACAATAGTAGAATTTTTATTGGACCCTGGAAGAAAGATTATTCAACTTTTCTTAATAATTTTCCTAGCCTCAACAAGGGTAATGGTTGCTATTTCAACCATTATCTTCTCTTCTACTTTCTCCACTTCCTCCTGCTGAGAAGGGTCCACACCATCCCTAACCATTTCAATTCTTTATTTTATGTCTTTGCTTCTATGTTGGATAATGAAATCTTTTAAAAATTTAGTCCGCACAAAGGCATCATCGACGAGAAACTCATCGCAAGCTTTGATCTGCGGATCATCATCAGTTTCCTCATCATATTGCCTCTTTACAATTCTATCTTGGGGGGAATGAGAATCAAGAGCATAATTTATTTTAGAAGGGAATCTCATCTCCACCTCCTCATCATTAGGCACATGCTCTGCATATTTCTCCTCCCCAATTTTCTCAATATCCCCTCCTTCAACCTCCAAAGGTTTCTCTAGGATGTCCATTGCTTCATGTTTTTTTTTTTAATTCAAGGGGTAAATGCTTTTGACCGGAGCTATGAACCGGATACAACCATTCAACAATACCACCCCAACAGGGTTTGAACCTTGGTGGAAAGAACAACAATGCCACCTATAAACCATCACACCATGCCAATACCGACATCCATTGCTTCATGTTGTTGCTCTAAGAGGGCTTGTATTTTTTCAGTAGCTTCTTTAACATTTACCTTGAACTCACCATTCTAGTAATCATTCAATTTTGTAGTAGCCCTTTCAAAAGGGTCCTGGATCTCATCATACAGACTAACATAGAATGCATTCCTCTTCATTATATCCTCTTCAATGCCACAAATGACAGTCCACTCCTTTCTTGATGTCACTGCACCATCAATTGTCAAATTTCTTATCACATCATCAGTATATAGAAATTTGTGAGAAAATTCAAAAAAACCTTTCTTTCTTCTCATCTCATTTACAAAACCTTATGGATCAAAATTTATGACCTCATAAATAGGCATCCTGAGATTGTTCACCATTATTCCAAACTCTTCATAGCCTACTTTGGCAGTTGCCTTGAAATAAGCAAATGCACACTGTGGTACTATTACCAAGCCCTTCCTGGGATTTCTAAAGTGTTCTTTATCCATCAAATCTAATTGCCACATCAACTCCATGAATGCCAACCTATTAAAGTCATATAGTGGCAAGCAATGAGGTGCCACCTTGGCTCCATAGGTTCTAATCAAAGTGTATTCTAAATTCAAAAAATAGTCATCCAAGTTGTGTTTGTGGGTTGCTCCCTCAACAAGCTCATGGGGGTGCATAATTTCTCTAATAACTTATAAAAGTCTGTAAAGAGGCTCCAACCCATACTCGTCAAAATACCGAACTTGATAACATTGCAAAAAGTCAAATAATTTGAACATGGATAGTTCTGGTCCCAAATGTGAGTCCACATTTGGACAAACATATTATTTCCTTCCTCATCCTTCTACCTTAGCTTAATTTTCTTCTTCCATTTCTCCTGTCCAACATAAAGAACTTCCACCCTTCAACTAAATCAACCCCTTGTGCATTTGTTTGAAAATGTATGCTACATAGTCAAATCCCCTATTAGAGTTCCAATTTTTTATATTAATGACTATTACCAACAAAGCGGTTGGTATCCTTGCATCAAAGCTTCAAGCCAACAACTGATTCAAGCAGTAATATGTATTCTTGAAGTAGTTAGAAAACTCTTCACACTCAAAAGGTTCCAAATCGTTGGGACCAAAACCACCTTTGTCATCCTTCTTGTGCCTAGCAAGCACATGTTTTCTATATCCATATTGGTTTTGCTCATACTAGTTGCATAGATCATAAAATTTGATGCTGACAGTATAATTGGGGTTTAGTTTGAACACTTCTACAATCTTGCCCCTTGTTATGTCTAAAATTATTGTCCCTTTCTCACCTTTTTATTTCTCATCATTGTCATCATAAGGAATTACTAATTCCAACATCAAATCTACTTCCACAAACACATTCGGTACCACTAGTCTTCCAAGATTGAAACCCTATAAGTCACTGGCTGGATGTCTAACATATCTTTTGTTGAAGGCACGTAGAAATAATTCTCACCCACTCTATGGTTGAGAAACCTCTACAATTGCATAAGCATTATCAATCAACCTATTGATCACTACAACCTACCATGTGGGTCTTTTTCCAATTTGTGTTCCTCCCTTAGTGATATATTTGGCTTCACCTTCCATGAATATAGCAAGATTTCTCCTCTCCTTTTGACTTAGCAGATGGCTCAGGCACATTCGGCTTAGGTGTGGATTTTTCATCTTAGGTTTTTAGTTTTTTAATCCTTTTTTGCTTAGGTTTCCTCTCATGTTTGGCACTAGACTCACTAGGTTCACTCCTAGGGATTACATTTTAAACTTTAAATTCACAGGGCTCAAACTTTATTTCAACAAATTTCACTCTACTTCCCAAACCCTACATGAAACAATTTCAATTCCTTTTTTTAACAGAGAAATACAAACCCAACTACAAACCTTGGAAATTCACTCAATCCTTGAATTACCCAATATCATAAAATTTTCTCACAAAGGCATGAAGTTGACTTACTCGGGAAAACTAGTTGTTTGTTCTTCAGATTCTCTCTACAATTATGTGCCTAATCTCTTCATTCCTTCCTCTCGAACTTGACTAATTCCTTTGCTCTTCAACGATTGTAGTTGTGAAAGAAAATGGGCCAATAACCCTCTTTATGGAAAAGGAATGGAGCATCTTCACCATTAATGCCTGAAAGAAAGCTCGTGTGAGTGAACTGAAACTTAGTTGTTTAAGTTCAAATTCTAGTCATTGATCCTTTGATTCAAAAATCATCCATAGCTCTCCTTTCACCATGCTCCTTGTCCTTTTGATTTTAGTGATGCCTTTAGATGTTGCCATGTCACCCTTATTTTTCCTTAGTCACCTTTTACCTAAAAGCCATCGCTCATTGCTACTTTGATCTCAACTCCTTTGGCTGAATCTATGATGCATTAAGACTTGGCAATGAGGGGAACACTCCACCAAATGTTCCATCACTCATCGCTGATGTTTTCCTTTTCCTTCACTTGTAACCATGATAAATTTAGGTGACGTGATGGGCACAAGACTTAATATTCTATCGCTCATTATTGATGTTCCTTTTCCTTTATGTTTCTTATCAATGATATGAACCATATACATGATAAGACCTTAGCCATTAGATCTGGGTCCTCTTTTGACTTTATTCTTGACCCATCGCTCATCGCTAATTCATATATCAACAATAGAGTCACATTAGCAATGGGAGAGAAGCAGGGATGGAGCAAGATTTGGGCACATGTCCACATTATGAGGGTAAGGGTGATGGAAGCATTGCCCTTAGTTATATTTCAAATTAGCAATGATACATTGGAACAAAATACTTCATCTCTTATCACTACTTTAAAAAGGATAATAAAGCAGCAATCCATGATAAGCAATGAGGTAACAAATGAGAAGGCTATAGTGTTATCGTGCATCGCTGATTTAGTACTCAAAGTACTTGGGTGATCAATGATACAAAGGAAGCTAGCGATACAAAGGAAACCACTCACATGGCACACCACTAATAGGAAACTGAATGTTTAAAACCCATATGCGATGAGTGATACAAAGGGAAATATCCATCACTCACACAAATTCAAGGAAAATGGTCATGAAACAATCCACGATGGGCGATATGTTGAGCGGTAAGTGAGAACTTAAGTAAAGGTAATTAGCATGTGCTCGCAAGTTGTTTTGAAAGGTGGACCAACTAGGTGCAACGAGGGATAGGGGCTTAAAAGGACTTAAGACCATTTTTGATAAAGGATGTAAAGGCCAAACAAATCCAAAATTTCCAAATTTATGAAATATTAACCCCAAACTAAGAAAATAAGAAGGCAATATTATGCAACGAGTAAATGGGGAAACCTAACCACAAGGGTTCGGTCTATACATGAATGTAAAAGACATAAACTATTTTAATCTGACCGGAGACTGACTATAACAAGTCAACGAAGGATTACACCCAAAGACAAGGATTTATAAGAAGGGGAAGATATGCTAAGTAAACCAACCCCACAACATAAAACCCTAAACCCTTGTTTTATTTTAGACTAGGAAACCACACAAGTCAAGACATTTAGATCAGTGGAACATAAAAAATTTGAGGGTTCCACCAGGGGGATCTTTGAATATTTTATAAACCTATATAACGACAATTAATGACAATATCTTGGCCATAAATATGGCCTGAGTGGGAGTCATGAAATAGGAGTGGGTATTTTATTACAAAAATGGAGAATCACAAGGACAAAGGGAAATTAATGGGTTTACATGCAATGGAGGTGAAGAAAATTAGAGGGTTTCAAAAATATATAATGAGAGGAGACAAAGGAGACATCAATCTTGGCATAGGTATTCACTTGATGTTGAGCTAAGGAATTGGTATGTACTATGAATTTTAATAGCTTCTTTTTAAAAGATAATGAAATGGATTTCTTTTATAAGTGCAATTTTTTTTGTGATTATGTTGTTATGGATTTTTGATATTGTTGTAAATAAATTGGCTCTAGTTTTTATACTTCAAATGAATTCATGCATAAAGTTAAGATCAACAGAGCTGTACTTTTTCAAGCTTGTCTATTATTTTATTGTTTTCTAAGAATAATTAGGATTGGGTATGATCCATCAATCCATTTAATCCATTCAGTTCAGGAATCCTTTCATGCATGTATAAATTTTGGAATGTAAAACAACTTCCTAGGTCTATGAATTACCTTGTCAAGAAACTTGTGTATTGTGTCTTGTGAAAGTATTGACCAAATGAGTTACATTATAGGTTTGTATTTATCACTTGTTTGGGCCTTTCAATATGAACCACTATGTCTATTATTCAAAACAATGCATTATGTATCTAAGAAATATAATCAATAAAAAAACTAGGTTTGTGTCTATTTCCTAAATGGGCTTTCACATTTAATGTTTGTGTTTATTGCTTGAATGTGTTTGCATTATAAACCATTGCATTAATGTTCAATTGGGATTTCATTATAGGTCAATGATTATTATAGGTATGCCTACTGAAGGTTTATGTTTGTTGTTCAAAGGGATTAAGCACAAGAAGGGTTTGAGTTAATGCTCAAATGAGCCTTGTTTATTAGGAACACAAATCTTATTTGAAGAAGTATTGTTTGTTTTCATAGCATGTTGGTGACAAGCACTTCAAAAGGAAGTCTAATATTATGAGTTAATACTCATATGAGCACCATAAAGTTATGTAACCAAGGATTATAAGTTGCCTTGTTAGTATGTATAATATTGTATAGACATTATTTTTTGTTTATTGAGACCCTTATGCTTGTTTGGGGATTTCAATATGAACCGCCATGTCTATTGTTCAAAATAATGTATTATGTATCCTATGTAATATAATCAATAAAAATCACTAGGTTGATGTCTATTTCCTAAATGGGCTTGCACATTTAATGTTTGTGTTTATTACTTGAATATGTTTGCAGTATAAATAATTACATTAATGTTCAATTGGGCTTGCATTACATTTCAATGATTATTATAGGCATGCCTACGAAAGGTCTATGTTTGTTATTCAAAGGGATTAAGTACATAGAGGGTTTGAGTTAATGCTCAAATGAGCCTTGTTTATTAGGATTATAAATCTTATTTGAAGAAGTACTGTTAGTTTTCATAGCATGTTGATGACAAGCACTTCAAAAGGAAGCCTGATATTATGAGTTAATACTCAGATGAACACCATTAAATTATGGAACCAAGGATTATAAGTTTCCTTGTTAATATGCATAATATTCTATAGACATTAATTTTGGTTTACTTAGACCATTATACTTTTTTGGGGCTTTCAATATGAACCACTATGTTTGTTATTCATAACAATGCATTATGTATCCTATATAATTTAATCAATAAAAAGCACTAGGCTTATGTCTATTGCCTAAATGGGCTTGCACATTTAATGTTTGTATTTATTGATTGAATGTGTTTGCATTATAAACCATTGTGTTTGTAGTGTAGAAAAATGTCATCCTTTACATTTTCACACTTGTTTGTGCTCTCTCTACCAAAATTGGGCTTCTTTATACCTTATTTGGTCCTATTTTGCATCCACGAGCCTTAATTAATGCATCTTTTCGAGGATAATCCCAACATACATCAAGTAACCAATCAAAATTTAATGATTTTTGATTGTATGGCCTAGATTTATTGATCTGGGACTCATACACCATCTTGGGCGTATGGGTCCCACCTAGGTTTTGGGGCCTAGATCTAAATTAAAAATAAAATTAAACATTTCCTGAAATTTGTGTCTCGAGCTTAGCCTAACGGGACTCATATGCCCCAAATATCGTATGAGTCTCACTTAGTTTAAACATAATTTGAATTCAAATGGAAAGATTTTATTCTCCTAGATCTGATGTCGGCTTGTAGTGTTGTAATTTTGAGAAATTTGGCATAAACAAGTATAAATACAAGGTTATTTCACATAATTTCACCTAACAAGATCTAATCTTTCAAGTATTCAAGCACTATAGAAAAATCATGATTACAAGAGTTTACAAGAACATTTAAGAGTTATTATCAAGCATCTTGGAGCATTATTCAAGTGTCAAGAATCATGTCAAAGTCATCATGCATCATGTTTGTTTATGAGCTAACATTTGTGATGTAGGGTTTTATGATTCAAGCAAGCATTAAAATCAAGATCCATAACATACAAGCAAGAGTCAAGATCCACATTCATACTAGCCATTGCATACAATATTGCAACCTTTTGTTCAATGGTTTGGTGAGTTGCAACATTGCATATTTGTTCATTCACCATTCCTCCATTCTATTTGATTTCATTTCAAGGTTTGATTACCAAAATGGGGTTTTACCAAGGTAAACCCTTATCCAATAAAAAAAATTAAAATTTCCCTTTCTTTGATGTGTGATTTGTAGATTTAGGTTGGAGATCCATTGAAGAACAATATTGGAGAAAAGTTGTTAAGGTTGTACAGTTGTCAAAGTTTTCATCTTACTTGCAAGATCATAGAAAGTCACTTACAAAGCAAAATTCAATGTTTCAGAAAGAAAAATTTGGCAGGAGGGAAGCTATAGGAAAGCCTTAGAGGATATCAGAGTTTTAGAGCAACCCTAATATTGGAACTAAATTCCCACTCGTGGCATATGAATCCTAGTATACCTATTTTTAGACATTTTTTGTAGATCCTAGTTCATTAGTTCTAGATTTTGATTTCGGCCTGAAGCCCTAAACTGGGACTAAATCACCCCTACTGGCGTATGAGTCCTAGTGTGCTTAAAAATTTAGATTTATAGGATTTTAGGCCTTATTTTGAGCATCTTCAACTTTCTAGGTGCACCTCTGTTTATCTCTAGTTTATTATTCTGATTTGAGTTCATTTTCTAGGTCATTTAGTTAGTTTTGCATATCATTTACATTTTCTTGTATTTCCAAGCCATAGCTTGGTGGTGAAACCCTCTTTGATCTTTACTCACATCTCTAGGACACCTTATTGCAGATCTCTTTCCCTCACTTTCATCCCTAGATTGAGATCTCTAAGGTTTCCTTGAATGGAACTTGGAGAAAATTAGTTGTTCTATGTCCTAAAACATAGAGCGACTATTTTCTACGTTTCATTTTGGTGAACCTGCCCTTTAGAAAATTTAATTTTCTGATTTGGAGTGTATCATAGTCCTAGATCTAGCTTACATTAACTTTGCATTAGTTAATTTACATCTAGGGTTTCTAAATCTTGCATTAGTGAAAGTGCATATAGGTTGCATTTTTGCATCTTGTATCATTGAATTTCATTTGAAAACTATATTTGCACTTAGTTTAGACATCATACAAAATAGAAAACATAACATTTAGTCAGAATTTTCTAAAATTTGTGCAAAAACCCTAATCTGGGACTCATACGCCCCTCTTGGCCTTTTATTCCCAGTATAGTTTGTTTTGCCTAATTTTTGGGTATTTTGTGGTGACTGTTATTCATTGTTCGAACCCTTGAAAAACCTTGATTGGGACTCATACGCCCCTCTAGGTGATTTAGTCCTATGTCAAATCTGAAATTGTAGTTTTCAACATTGAATTCTTTGTTTCTATGTTTTTGTTGGCTATTATAACATCTTTGTTTTAGTTTATAGAACCTTTATTTCATTCATTTCATTGCATCTAGCTTGATTTGGTTCATTTTGTCAATTGCATAATTTCAAAATTACATTTACACATTTAATTTTAGGTTATTGTATTGCATTTCATTATGGATATGTGCTTTGGTAAGCTTTGGATGTCCTTGAAGTCATTAGTGGATGTATCAAGTTGTGCTTTTGGAAATGATCCTAATGAAATTGAAGTCACTTGTGCTCACTCAACTCTTAATGCATTCCATCCTCATGATCTTGACATCATTGGAGATGATGATGATGACATGAGAAACTTCATAAATGATTGCCTTAACAACCTCGAGATTAATGCATCCTTTTACCCTTCAATGAAGCAATCAACACCTCCCATCATCCCGCCACTTAAGATGCTTGGTCGTGAAACTAAAACACAAACTTAGCCAAAGTTAGTTATAATAGGTGAACCTATTTCCTCTAGTCAAGCAAACATTCAACCATCCTATGTTAACAAAGTAACAAACACATCAATCAACCTAGAAGAGACATATTGAAAAGGATTCACGATCTTAAGCAAACAAGGATGTGATACAACGAGCAAACATGAAATTCATCACCTCTTAGAACAAATACCAACTAAAGATACCAAAGGGTTAGGATATCAAGATCCTCATCTCGACATAAGTGTCCTCCTTCCTAAAGAACAATCCATGCCTCATAACATTGATAAGGATCATAGGATCATCTTAGGTCCTCCTCCTCAACATATAACTCAAGAAATTGGTGAATCTAGCAAGCAATGAAGGCCTTACAAACTAAAGAAACTAAAATTCCCTTGTCCACCATCTGCCACTAAAATAACTTTACAAATACTTCTAAACCAATGACTTATAACATTACCACCCATGAGAGAAAAGTCAAAACTATACCCTAAAGATGCCAATGTTCCACATTGTCAATACCATAGAGTCCTTGGACATAGTATTGATGATTGTCGTGCTCTAAAATAAATATTTAAAAAGTTTGATATCCTAGAAATAATCCCTAAAAGGGTGCCCTTCCACTCCTTTCCATGTAATGGTTGTAGGATATTACTATTCTCACTATTACATTCATTGCAAATCATTTCAAAATGCAAGGATCTCTTTCTCATCACCTACCTTGGCTCATTCTTGTCTTTCACACAGTGGAGGTAAGATTTAGGTAGCCTTGTCCTAGTAGCACATTTGTCGTCATCCCTTTGGCTAGTTGTTCACCTTCTATATATGATGAACATGATTGGGATGCAAACGACCTACTAATAGGTTGACGTACATGTGCCTTACTAGTCTTTTGTAATATTTTCTTTTTCATGTTTTGTGTGTGATTGAATGTGCATAATCTAATCCCCTGTAATGTTTTGTTTGATGTATCTCTCTCTTTGTGACATTCCTCTATTTGTATCTACATTCATCTATATGTCATAAACATTTTTCTTTGTCTTATGTTTTCCTTTTGAGAGTAATGCAAGGCGTCGAGACATTCATGTCTCTTCCATGTTGACCCAAAATCTTTTCCTTTATCTTTTCTTTGTCTTGTGTTTTCCTTTTGGGGATGATGCAAGGCCTCAAGACATTCATGTCTCTTCCATGTTGACCCAAAATATTTTCCATTATCTTTTCTTTGTCTTGTGTTTTCCTTTTGGGGATGACGCAAGGCGTCGAGACATCCACGTCTCTTTCATGTTGACCCAAAACATTTTCCTTTATCTTTTCTTTGTCTTGTGTTTTCCTTTTGGGGATGACGTAAGGCATTGAGACATTCATGTCTCTTCCATGTTGACCTAAAAGGTTTCTCTTTGTTTTCACTCTCTTTGTGTCATTCTTCTTTTTCTATGAGTATTTGGGGGATGACAACAGTTTTGAGCTCTCTAAATAACATTGTAGCAAATACATACTGACCCCAAATCCATGGATCCCTCATGTGCTTGAAGTTTTATTTTGGGAGAAACCCCTCCCCTTTTAATGACATAGCTTTATTTGGAAACATATGACTTGGCATAGGGTTTTCCAAATAATCTCTCATGTCCTCTTTATTGTTAGCATTGATCATTTGCTGCTTTAAAGTAATTTCTCACAACATGGTGTTTAGTATTTTCTTTAAAGTGGGGGCATACATTGGCATTATTCTTTTGCAACTCATGTTTCATTGTGTAGTCTCTTTTACTTCATGTTATGAATCTTTCTCTTTGTGGTGACATTGGGTGTGATTTCCTTAAGAGTGTGATCTCTCTTAGCATATTATATTCCTCTTAGTGGCTTGATGTGACACATTGCATCCCCTAAGTTGTGAATCTTCTATTCTTCAATTAGTTCTCTCTTGGAGACATTAGGCACGATGTTCCCTATGTTAAGACCTTACATGAACTAAGCAAAAATCCTTTGAACATACCTTACATTGTTTTGAATTTACAATAGTTGTTATATGGCCACCTTGCACAACACACTTTGCTTTCCTATGGAGCCATCTTGTTTGTTCATGAGTTTCAAGCATACAAAGCTTTACTTGCCTCACGAAGCTCGAAGTTCATTTTTGTGTGGCACCTTATCAAAGTTATCAAGAGGTATAGCTGGTATTGTTGTACATATGAGAGCCAAACTTAGGTGTGACTTTCCCATAGCCACTTGCTTGTTTGTGTGAGCGCATATCGACTACATGTGTATGTGTCTCGCTGGGGGCTCACCTAGTAGTGGATGGCTTGAGGTTCCACTAGCCCTTGTGAACGTGCATTGGTTTGCGTTGTGGACATCATGTTCCACTTGTAAACTTTCTTGGACAAACAACTTAGATATGATCCAAAACATGTAGGACAAACAATTGAAGCTTGATCCGCTCCCTTTTTGTTTTTGTTTTTCCTTCTCTTTGTCTTTGGCATTGTATGCTCGTGCCTTGTTGTTGCTCCTTACATTATTTACATGCGTGTTCTTTTGTGCCTATGTTTTTTTGAAATAGGATCTTGACCCTAGGGGCTTGCACAACCATCTTGGTCATTGTCATCCTATCTTACTAACATTAGTACATTGGGACCCCTCTTGATGCAATTTTGTCTACTTTAGTGTGAGTTTGAAGCAAGTTCCTCTTCTCACTAAAGTGGGGGCTAAATTTAGTGTATAAAAATTTCATCCTTTACATTTTCATACTTTTTTGGGCTCTCCTTGCTAAAATTGGGCTTCTTTATGCCTTATTTGGTGCTATTTTGCATCCACAAGCCTTAATTAATGCATATTTTCATGGATAATCCTGACATACATCAAGTAACCAATCATAATTTAATGATTTTGGATTGTATGACATAGATTTAGTGATTTTTGACTATACACCACCTTGTGCATTTGGGTCCCACCTAGGGTTTGGGGCTTAGATATGAATTTAACATAAAATTGAACACTTCTTGAAATTTGTGTCCTGAGCTTAGCCTATTGGGACTCATACACCTCAACTAGAATATGAGTCCCACTTAGCTTAGACCTAATTTGAATTTAAATTTTTGGCAGGATTTTATGAACTCCTAGATTTGATGTCGGCTTGTAGTGTCATAATTTCAGAAAATTTGACATAAACAAGTATAAATACAAGGTTATTTCACATAATTTCACTTAACAAGATCTAAGCTTTCAAATATTCAAGCATTATAGAAAATTCATGATTACAAGAGTTTATAAGAGCATTCAAAACTGATTATCAAGCATTTTAGAGCATTACTCAAGTGTCAAGCATCATGGCAAATTCATCATGCACCATGTTTGTTTTTGAGCTAGCATTTGTGATGTAGGGTTTTATGATTCAAGCAAGCATTCAAATCAAGATCCATAACATACAAGAAAGAGTCAAGATCCAAATTCATGCTATCCATTACATACAAGATTGTAGCCTTTTGTTCAAGGGTTTGGTGAGTTGCAACATTGCATATTTGTTGATTCATCATTCCTCCATTCTATTTGATTTCATTTCAAGGTTTGATTACCAAAATAGGGTTTAACCAAGGAAAACCCCTATTCACTAACAAAACAACATTTTTCCCTCTCTTTGATGTGATTTAGGTTGGACTAGATCCATTGAAGAGAAATATTGGAGAAAAGTGATCAAGGTTGCACAGCTTTCAAAGTTGTCATCTTACTTGCAAGATCACAAAAAGTCACTTACAAAGCATAATTCAGTGTTTCAGAACTAGAGATTTGGCAGGAGGGAAGCTACAGTAAAGCCTTAGAGGATATTAGAGTTTTGGAGCAACCCTGATATTGGGACTAAATTTCCACTTGTGGCATATGAGTCCAAGTATACCTATTTTCAAACATTTTTTGTAGGTGTTGATTAAGTAGTTTCATATTCTCATTTCAACGTGAAACCCTAAACTGAGACTAAATCACCCCTATTGGCGTATGAGTCCCAGTGTGCTTCAAAATTCAGATTTCCAAGATTTCAGGCCTTATTTTGAACATCGTCAACTTTCTAGGTGCACCTCTATTTATCTCCAGTTTATTATTTTGATTTGAGTTCATTTTCTAGGTCATTTAGTTAGTTTTCCATATCATTTACATTTTCTTGTCTTTCCAAGCCCTAGCTTGGTGGTGAACCCCTCTTTGATCTTTAATCACACCTTTAGGAAACCTTATTGCATATCTCTTTCCCTCATTTTCATCCCTATATTGAGATCTCTAAGGTTTCGTTGAATGAAACTTGGGGAAAATTAGTTGTTTATGTCCTAAAACATTGATCGACTATTTTCTACGTTTCAACATTAATGTTTAATTGGGCTTGCATTATAGGTTAATTATTATTATAGGCATGCCTACTAAAGGTCTATATGTTTGTTTTTCAAAGGGATTAAGCACATGAAGTGTTTGAGTTAATGCTCAGATAAGCCTTGTTTATTAGGAATACAAATCTTATTTGAAGAAGTATTGTCAGTTTTCATAGCATGTTGATGACAAGCACTTCGAAAGGAAGCCTAATACTATGATTCAATACTTAGATGAGCACCATAAAGTTATGTAATAAAGGATTATAAGTTTCCTTGCTAGTATGTATAATATTGTATAGACATTATTGTTGGTTTACTAAGATCCTTACCTTTGTTACCTTGATTGTGATATAATTGAAAGGCTATCGACCTTGGAAAGTTCGAAGAGCATCTATGGTGTACAATTATAGTAAGTTTATATCATTTATGGAGATATTCCTTTGATGATTTGATAGCCTAATACAAGTTGAGGTTGATGTTTTCTTTGTTTCTTAATTTCTTAAACTATTCAAACTAAACCATAGTTCTACATTGAGTAATAACATGCATCTTGACTAGTAATGGTTTATTATGAGTTGAAGACTATCAAAAATAATAATATGTATTTACATTAAGAATAGAAAGAAAAGATACCAACATATGTATATATATATACATATATATAAGCATAAATATATTTGTATTTATGTCTATGTATACACATACATATGAGTATCAACATTATATGATAATACTCTTGCCTCTATAATTACATTGTACTAATTTGACTAACTATAATAGCTAGTAGAGAATAACTTGTAGATTAAATTTTTAAGATGAATCGTAAAGATTGTTAACACATGTAAGGATACACACTTATATACATGTGTGTGTGTGTACCCTTACCCATCTAACCTAAGGGATTATTTGAAGGATTCTTATTATAGATATCTTTGTTTGAATTCATTATGCTTTTGTGCATGAGATAATATTCATGAATATGTACATTATATTTTATATTTTAAAATGATTATGTGAAATCAATTATCAATATCCAATTTAATAAAGAGGTGTGTGAACATAATGACCACATATATTTTACTTGTATTTATATTTATAAATCTTTGGCCAACGTAATGCAAAATCATTATTTGCATTATCGGTTCAACATGTCTAGAGTTGCAATCTAGTCAAAGGTATCATGCATAGCTAGAGGGTATCTAGAGTATTGTATGATAGATTATTTTGCATTAGTACACAACACTAATTCTCAAATGGCTTGATGACCTTGGAGATTCCGTGTATCTTCTACTCTCATGCATGGTAGGGCCACTTCCAGTAGGAAGATGTGTGGGGAATCGTTGGTCTGTGGTTGGAGGTAAAGCACTCAAGCGATGCTCTTCCTCTTGTAGTTGAATATTAGAGAAAAAAGATTTGATTTCATATGGCTTGTGATCATTATTGATCTTATACTAAATATTATAATTTGGTATTATAAATATGCTTGTAAACAATGTATTGTACTATTGATAAAAAGATGATTTCTCTTACATTTGAAAACACAGAGTCTTGTGTTGCTTATATGACATCTGATGTATTTAAGGAATTATATGATTCACTGTTGTTTTAAGAAAATTAAAAAATAAAAAAGTTTCCTATGAAATGAAAATATTTATTCTGTATTTAATTAATTTCATTCAAAATAAAAATATTGTAAGATATGCAAATCAAAGGAGAAAAATCTTGTTTATGAACTAGGTGGGTTCATTACATATGTGTTGCATAATTATCCTAGATCAATTTTGTGTTAAGAAAAGTGCCTCAACCTTACATCCTAGTGGTAAAAACACAAAAAAATGTAAAACTTAGGCTATAATATAAAAAACATTTTTTTTGCTATAAAGGTCATTTTAACCCTAAAAATATTATAATGACCCATAAATAGCATATATTTATAGTATATCTATCTCTTCAAGATATATGATTCAAATAAAGGGGCACAATTGGCTTCTTGGATCAAAATTTATGGCCTCTAATGTGGGGCCTTTCATATCAAAAATTTAAGAACAAAGTTAAAGTTATGACACATAAGAGAGATGTGAGAGGGAGTTACACTTGTTGACCAACTTATAACACAACTTTGAATAGAGATAATGGAGCTAAATGCAATGTCCATGTTGGTGAATGGATTGCGATGAAATTATAGCAAGTAGAAGGAATTGTTAGAATTGTGAAAAACACAAGCCACGTGATCAAACAATGAACAAAGACACCTTCCACGCAAGAGATTTACAAACAATATGTGCAATATTCTTCAACAAGAAAAATTTGCAACATGAACCTCAAGAATCTTGAAGGAAAACTAGATTCCTCAAAGTTTGAGAGCTCAAGAGAACAAAAGAGAAAATCTCATAGAGTGATAATACAATGAGGGTTGAGTACTATATAGGAATAGACAAAAGCTGTTGAGTACTAATTATTTAATTACACTTTATTAAATTTACTTAGGTAATAATTAGTTTACTTAATTAATACGTAAGCTTTATTTAGTTGAGTTGATTTTAGGTCAACATTAGGTTTTACCTTTAGGGTTATGCATACATTGTTTTTATAAAGTAATTCATCTCTTGTATTTTCTCAATTCTTGAATATTATTCATTTGCAAATTGCTCTTGCTTTTTCTATTTTTCTCTTGTGGATGACATTTTCTGGTTTTCATTTCTGATCTTGGTTTCTAACAACTTTTTTTTTTTTAAATTTTGAGTACTATTTTTAATCCTTAGGCCCCAAACCTACTCCCCCCTAAAAGGGAGCCGCATAAGGAAGGTCTATGTCCATCTGAGCCTCCTGATCCCCAAGTAGATTAGGGCTAGAAGTATTTATTGGCTAATTGCCAAGGTGCTTCTCCACTGAGGAATCATCTGTCTCCTACATGTCTAGGGGAACACCCTCTTCCTGAACCAAATCCTCGAAAGAATCAAACCTATTAAAGGTTTCCTCTTCTTTCTTGTCCTTGAGGGTTCTCTTTTAACCTCTACCCCTATTATGAGGCTTAATAGGAATGAAACCCTCCGTATTAGCCACCACCCCCTACATGGGAGCCTTACCCATATCCATTTTTGGGGTAGATTGAGAAGGAACATTACCAAAACCAACAAAATGGGTAGTATGAGGACACTTTCACTAAAGGTGACCATAGTCATGGCATAATCAACATCTAAAAGGTAATGCCTCATAGTCCAAATATTGGGTCCAAGAACATGATCCAAGACTAATATCAACAGAGTCCAATAGAGGATTATTCAAGATAATCTCAACACACTCACAAGCAAAAGAAAGAACCATCTTATTTAGAGTTTTTTGAGAAGGTCCAATAGGTTTCACAAGCAATAGAGCAATCATCTACAATATATCACTTCTCCAACATTCTAGAGGTAGACGAGGGAGACAAACCTAAACCGGGACCCTAGACAGGAGCTCCTTTGCAGAGTTAAAATCTACATGCCAATGTTTAATAAAGAGACCCACCTAATTGCAGAAGTAAGGCCCACCTTCAAAGGACCTATTCCTATCATCTACACAAGAAAAATCCACCAAGAAGAAGTTATTGGTGGCTAAAATAATATCAATGTCTCCCTCCAAGCTCCATGTCTTGTGAACCCAAGATTCAAGAAAAGGAAGCGACACCCTCAAACCTATAAACTTACAGATCAACACATGGTTGCTATAGTAATCCACATCCTCAACAACAAATTCTAGTTGAATCATTAAGACTGGGCAATCTTGAGACCTTTGCAAGCACCCATTCACCTTATGCAATCTGAAAGCACCATTCTTTGATGAGCCCTCACTAGGGAAAGCTGAGTTTGAAAAGTTCATACCTCTACTAGGTGGAGAAAAGGAATGATCGGGCTTACCCAAGGACTCATGTAGCGCCATGTTAGAATAGAAACACACTCCCCCTTTCATAGCCAACACCACAAAGGAGGCAAAGAAGAGCTAGGAAGAAAAATCAATAAAGAGAAATAGACAATCGCGAGAGGAAGAAAAAACCATTCCACAAATCACAAACCTCTACCACTCCAAAACACATCTCCTAAACACCGACACCCTCCACACAAATAACAAACAATAGGTAGCATCGAGATAGAAATAATATAGAGCACAAAAAATAAGAAAACCCCTCCCAAACACATCAAAACCCCCACCCACCCTAAAGTGCAAGCAATCACCAATCAACAGGAATGAACGACATGGAAAAGGCCTACGACCTCAGGCAAGCTTGCGCCCAGCCTGTAGCAGTCCTCCTACCATCCATCTCCCCTTAATTATTTGCTTTCTTTCTTTGTATAAAGTGTTTTAATTTTTGAATATTATTTTTATTTATTTTATGTTGGGTTCATCGAACATTAGATCCTTTTCAATTGCCAACCATCATTCCACCACATTCTCAACCATCGATTATTAAATTCAACCAAAAATATTCATATAGGGAACGCCTTCGACGTAATTATTATTATTAATTTAAAAAAAAAAATCTTTCTTATAAGTAAATTATTAAATTTTACTTTTTCAAAAATTATTTATGTTTAGTTTAATAAATTAAAATTGTACTTATATTTCATAAATTAAAATAATAACTAAATTATATTATATAAAAATAGTAATTATATTTTAAGCTATTTTATAAAAATAAAAATTTAATTTATTACATATATTTAAAAAAAATATTATTGTGACCCTCTTTAATGGGGTTTGCGACCCCCTTAAAGGCCATGACACAAGCCGTGACTTGTTATGCCTGTTGCCCCTCCTTATTTAGTAAAAATAATTTTATTAATTTTTTTATTAAACTATATATATATATATATTTTTTTTTTTCGTAAGGATTAGATTCTATTAAATTTCAAAAAGGTTACAAAGTCTTCTACTGAGCATAGAAACAAAATTGCAGAATCATTCTGCCAAAACCTCAATAACCCTTCACAAATTACCCCAAACCAATTCTACTAACAATCTAATAATGGATAGCCATGACAGGCAAGCTCAAGATTACATTTGATTTCTATAGCTCAGACATAATAATGCCTACAACATTCAACCAACATATTGATGATGCTAAAATTAGGAACCAACACTGCCTAAGCTGCAAGATTACAAAAAACATGCCTGATAACAAATGTGCACTACTGACATTGATATTGACTTGGGATCGTAATTTATTTTTTATCTCTATTAATTTAAGGATAGCTTTCTCCTTTCTTTGAGCTATGTGATGATCAAGGTCCCCCCTAGACTTTTTTTCCTCAAAGCCGATTTTGGAATGAGGCAAAGGCTATATTTCGCTACCTCCAACCTCCTTTTGATTGTTGTTCTGCTTCTTTTTCTTTGATGTTTTCCATTCATTTACAACATCCCCATCAATAGAGACCGTTGTGGTTTGAGAACCCTCAATCCCCATAGTAGAAGTGTCTTTGGAGGAGGGGTTTTGAGTGGTAACACCACTGCCAACAACAAAATCATGGTGATAAGAAGCATTCACAATAGGCAGTTTCTTATCGTGTTTATCTTCTAAAGAGGGCTCACCAAACCTCCCCAAGTTCATGCTGCAGAAAACTTCCCTTGGAGTATCAAAAACTCTTGGGAGAATTTGAAACAAAATAGTGCTTGGGGGTGGCATCTTTCCACCAAGAAACTTCCCATTTTGCTTGAAATTTCACAGATGGGCATGCTACAACAATGTGATTAGTTTTATAGCATCTTCTACACTTGAATAGTAAACCTTTGTAGTCTAGTGATTGCAACCAACTTTTACCATTCACATTTAAGATGATTTCAGTTGGGAGAGTTTTGGAGGTATCTAGCTCAACCAAAATTCTCGCAAAGTTTGTATGAATAAAATTGCTTGAGTTCGCATTTGTGCATATGAAATTATTGATAGTATTTCCAATAGTTGCAAAACTAGATTCAAACTAGTAATGAAGGGGGAGATTGGAAGACGAACCCAAATCGACATAACAACAAATGATTATGTGGTTAGGTCAAAGTTTGGATGCCATGATTTTAAGAGCATCATACTTTCACCCCATAGCCATGTCTGATTGAGGATGACATTTTTGTCCTACTTGCTATCAAAAACCACTGTGAAAAACCCTTTTGCACTCAAATAAATTTCCAAATTATTTTTCATTATGGGACCCCAATATTTTGAGATCCATTCATGCAATGCAGGAAGGTTGGGCCACAAATGACTAAACCGACCAATTAACCCATTCTCAGAAAAAAAAAACCTCATTTTCACATAGTTCTTTCAACAAAATAGTATCAAAATTTAATTCCAGTGGTTTATCCAGGCAGTGAACCAACCTCATGTTGATTATACTTGAATGACATGACTTTGGTGTGAACCCATGTGCCACAGATCTAGATTTAGGGTTTCTTGGAGAGGTTCCAAACTCCAAATTGTCCATAGGTCGCTTAACATAGCCCAACTCGCACTTTGCCACATCTGCAAAGGTGGTTTTTGTGGCGAGTTTGACACCAAGGGGTGAGGTCAAGTTAGATCTTGGGGGTGAACTAGTTGTGCACAAACCATTCTGGCTATCTTGTGCACCATCGTTTGCCTTGATCATTGAGGAAGATGTGAAAGCCTGTCGAGCAGCTCCATGGATAGAAGCATCCCTAGACCAACCGACAACTAATGATTCAGTAGTTGAGTTCTTTCCCGCACTTAGCAATCCGCCATTAAGTCCCAAAACCCTACCAATGATAGCAGTAGGAGCCCTCGCGTTTGACCATTATGGAAGTTTCGACAACAATGACATATTGCTATAGTGATGTATTAAACTATATATATATTTAGACAGCAGGAATCGGGTAACACGACCCCATATAAACTGCAGTGTGCCTGGTAAACTTTTTAACGTGACTGGCAGTGTTGGCGCGATACGCCCTTTGGTATCACGGGGGTGGGGAAGACTAGACCTCGTGACCAACCTCCTGCAATAGGAAAGATTTAGCCAATCGAGCTAGGGCCCCAACCCCTAAACTATATATATTTACTTATATATATTTTAAATATTTTTTAAAAATACGTTTATTAAATTCATATATATTTGTAATCTAATATATTATAAATACAATTATATAAATATTTATTAAATTTACATATAATTTAATTTAATATTTTTTAACAAATTTTTAAATATAAAATTTATACATTATGAGTAATTAATAAAAATTTAAAATAAAACTTTTATTATATACATTAAGTTTATTATAATGGGAATCTTTAATACAATTAGAGAAGTTGATCTAAATTATTTTAATTTTTGTTTTTAATTACTAATTTATTTATTTATTTTAAGGGTATTAAGTAAAAATAAAGTAGGTGGGCGGTTGGGTGGGCTCCCCCCTGCCCCTATTTTTGCCACTCGAATTCCTGGGTGGGCATGAGGTGGCTCTGGGATGGTTTTGGTTCTAGCGGAGGTGGCAGTGCCATGTCATTCTTTGGCCTTTCTAAACTGCCGTGGGGAGGAGTTGGCTTATTTAAAGTGTTTTGCTATTGAAAATCGCGGAGTCTATGGTGTTCAGCAGGGGGAATGTATGGCTATACATTCAAGGTGCCGTTTATGCGACACGTTGGGTACGACAATCATTGAAATGATTGCTGAAGGGCCGGGTGGCATCTCACTTCATTCGAAGTGATTATGGTTTTTAGGCGAAAGGACTGTGCCCGTAGCAAATCTTCAGGACAAGGACAAGATGATCGGCCTGCCATTATTCAGTTTCGTGTGCGGAGGCCTGACTGATCCTCTCACGGGTCTATTTATGGATTTGTTGAATTCATTTTTAATGCTTTGTCTTCAGATTTTGGCATTGTTTTTTGTTTCTTTGCAGGGAACGACTGTCAATGTTCTGCAAATGGCACGGACGACAAAGTCGAAATTCACCATCCACATTTCGATGGAAGGCTTGGAATGCTTTGGGGTCGACACACCAGTCTCTCAGGTGGCTACGAAGAGGCAGATTGCCATTCGGGAAGTTACGGACCAGAGACTTAAGAGAATTTTGTCCGAGGATGATCCAGTATCGTTGGTTGCAATCAAAATGATCCTTGGTAAAGAACACCTAGAAAGAAAGGAGTATGCCAGAGATAATGCCCATATCTCCTCTCGGTTTCTTGCAGTGCTTCTGGACTTGGAGACCCCGAAGGCGGTGGCTATGGAGATGATGGTGCACTTGTTTTGTGACGACTTGCTTAGTGGACTTGAGGAAACAATGAAGGCGGCCTTCTTAGGCAAAGGCATTTCGCGCCCGGCTGACTTGGCTCTCCTATGGGATACGGAGGACGCTGTTAAAGTTTATCCTTTTCTCTTAGACCTCAAAGGGCCTGCTTTGTCGAGGCACAAAAAGATTGTGGATGTGGCTGTGGATTTCTTGAAGCGAAAGCTAAAGATGGTGTTAGTGGAGGGAATGGAGTGGATGGAAGGTTTTGTAAGGTTCGCCGAAATCAATGGTTTCATGTGAGGGTTGGCCTCTATGACTGAAGCTTTTCAGTTTTGTTGTTGTTGTTGTTGTTTTTTGTCATTTTGGTGGACTCCTGCACATATTTTCTTGTGAATTTCGTCTTAAGTTGGTCGTGGGCCCTCGACCCTTTCTCTGTTCTAATGGTTATCGCGGTTGGTCTTTTGTTGCTTGTATTGGGACTGTTGAAATTGTGAATTTGTGTCCCGGTTGGGTGGGTGTTTTGCTCGGTTGCGTGCCCTGGTTGGACTTTCTTGCGTTGTAGACATTTGTATTTCTTCAATTTCATAATATCTATAAAACTACCTTGCGTATCAAAAAAAAGTAAAAATAAAGTAGAATTTAAATTTTAGATTTTACAATTTTATTTGAAACTAAAATTTAAATAAAAATGATATTTTATTCTTACCAAATGAATAAAAACTAATTTACTTTTCATTCTTCTAAATAAATAAATAAATTGAATTAAAATTTTATAAATTTAAATAAAAAGAAAAATTAATTTTTTTTTTTTGAATTTAGAAGAAGATCCATTTACTTGAGAAATTCATTGCATTTTTCTTTTCTTCGAAATCTTTCTTCTCTTTTTTCTTCTCAAAAATTGTAACCTAGAAAAATCTTCAAAAAACCAACTATCCAATGCTTAAAAGAAACCCTCACCCCAATTTATAGAAATGAGAGGAAATCAATTATTTTACAAGAACAAATTAAAAAAGAGTAATATTTAAAAGATTTCCTCTCAAAATAAATCCACCATTTGGCATCACTCAATATGCCATAAATGAATTGTAACTCTCATTTCATGCAATTTGCCAAATTTATCTTTATTCTTTCTTTTTTGTCAAACTTATCTTTATTCCTTCTTTTTTGTCAAAAACAACTTTATTCTTTGTCATAAAAATTATGTTTTGTAACTCTTATAGGATAATATACCATGTGTTACCTATAGCCTTCCATTTTTTTTTCAAATAATATATTAAGTTGCATCATAAATTAAAATGAACTTTTTAAAATAAGTTAGATTGTACAATTTCATAGAGGGATAAAAATAACCCATTAAAACATAAAATATTAACTCTTTTTGTCAAAATAAGACTACCCACTTCTTACCTATAGTCCAAGACGCTTTGTTACACTTCTTACACTTTCACACACACTTCTTACACCACTATAGATGATGGGATTCTCTTCCACCTCATGCCAAATGTTATAACTTCAATATGCTTAATTAATTTAACATTAAACAATTAAAATAATTTTTGCATCATAAATTATTCATTTGTTTTTTTAAAATTTAATAGCTAACTCTTCATATAATTTAATAAAAAAAGTTAATGTCAAGTATAAATATTTACTTATAAATTTTCTAATAAAATTGGTTTTAATTCAATTTATTTATTTATTAGCCTACTCTAGAAATCACATTTAATGAATACGTATTATAATATACTTTAGTTTTATAATTATTATTCTAACTTAATTAAAAGATTTTTCATATATTCCAAGGGATAGGGTTATGACATTTATAATGATTCTAATGTTTCTTGGGTTGTGATTATATTGATTTATTTCACTTATATATACAAATTGAGATATTTATTAGCCATACATGTGTTGATTGTCATGCAATTCACCTTTACAATATGTGCCCTAAGCTTTTATCACAAAATTAATTGCAATTATTATTCTTGATAAAACAAAATAACTTTACATATGATTTCATAATCACACCCTTGCTTTTTTATACTTACATTCTTATCTATAGACACAATCACCTATCATTGATTATCACATGACTTTCATTTGGATACTTAAGGCCATCTTACCTCATTACTTGGACATGGCTATACTTAATTATGGTTCATGTTGTTTACACTATTTTCAACTTATCACACTACCCCACCTATATTGAGGCAATCAATTTGACATGTGCTCTCATAATCATATTTTTTAATAAATGTTCTTGTTTGACCTAACCATGTTCTCAAATCTGTCCTATTGTATTGGGGGACATGATGTATCTCCCCTCTTATTGCGTGCTTGCATGACCTAGCCATGTTCTAAGAGTCACACTAGGAATTGTATTAGCTCCATTCCTACTTTATCAATATCTACATTACTACTGCGCCTTATTATCTCGTTGAACCATTGCATACTTGTGCTCTTAGATAGTACATTGGGGGCATATGGTAGCCTAGTGTTTCTTCTACTTAAACAAGTATTTTTAGCCATTAAGGGCCATATTACCACTTTATTTACCCATGTTCAGGGTAAAGTTAAATACTATAATGATCATCCCTGACCTATGTGCTAACCATCCCTATCATTTGAGATGTTTTAATTGTTACATAATGCATTTATTCTATTTACTATAGTATATAATTTGCATGCTTACATACTTATCTTACATTTTTATTTTATGCATTATTTTCCCACTCTCATTCCTTGCATCCAATGAATGCAACCAATTAAAGGGGGTATATTATGTTACTGACACAACTGCCTACTTGGAGACTCATCATTGTGTCCAAATGGATAGTGATCAAACAACATGGTAGTTTCTGATATGTCATGTCATCCCATGACCATTGCACCAAGGGGAGAATTAGCACTTTCTGTATATGTAATTTTTTTCTAACTTCACTCTCTTTGCTCTCTATTTTATGATCAATGACAATAACATTCAACTTGTTGTATTTGTCTTTAATTGCATGACATAAGCTACTCATGACATTTTTTATTTTTCTTTTCTGTAGGTTCTCATAGAGCATGCATGTTGAAGGACTAACATGATAAAGTCTCGAGAGGTCCATAACTCTATATAGACCTTGGTATAATTTTATTTCTAAATATTTACTTTACATGCACGTTTATGAGTGCTTACATAGTTTGAGTCACATAATCATTTTAGGTTTCACATGCACTTTAAAGTGAGAAAAATGAAAATTTAAAAATTGTATAATATATAATTACATATTGACAAATGATGCACTCTTTTGCAAAGTTGGGCTCATTTCCTATCTATCAACTATTTCCACTTGCACATTCTACCACATATTTGATCATATCTTATTCATATATACATACATTCCTATATATTCCTCATTTATTCCACCTATTTTTGCTTAGCATGTTTTTGACATCCATTCTTTGCCTAGCTATTACAATTCCTATCCAGGGTCAAATATGTTAGTGCAATATCGATCATGCACTTGTGGAATTGACCTCTAGATTTTAAAAAGTTAAATTTAAACTTGGCCAACTCCTATCCATTTTATTCTTTCCATGAGCTAACATGGTACACATTTCACCCAATTTATCAATGTCTTAGTATTTAAAGGCATTAAATGTGCATTCATTTATCACCAAGAATTGTTTAAAAATTATTTGCATTTAAGAAAGGAGCATGCTAGGAACATTTCAATTGGAGCACCTAAAAATAATCTACTTACACTTCACATTATCCTAGAGTATTGCATGTCCGAAGATTATTGTTCTTGATCATTTCCACAACTACGAATTTGGTCTTATCAAGGGGGTTAACCTAGGGGAGCATGATCCTTATAATTTGATAATCTCCTCTAGGCATTTCTAAACATTTCCAACCATTAACATTTAGTGAGTGGACTCTAAGATGAATTAGAGAGCAAACATAAATTAACAAGATAAGACATGTGGGCCACATAGAAGGTTTGTACATGCAAAAGTGACCTAAAGCCATGGATCCAACTCAATATAGGTCACATGTCTATGTAACATTTGAGGCAAAAGACAAACAAAGAAGATCCATTTTGGTCTTGAGACAATCAAGTTCTAAAATTGTATGAAAGCTTTCCATCTTCATCATTCCTAAAGCTAAATATTGTTATCTATCACATTTATTTTCCTAACTTAACATTTAATTGTTCAATCATCACTTATGTAGCCAACATTTATTAATCTAGATTGATTGCATGTATGCATTTTATTGAATTTGTCTAGATTAAGATTACAAAAATCTCATTCCTTTTTTTTACAATGTAATTGTAAGGAAGTGGTCCCATGGAGCCACTACATAAACTTTTTTTTATGGATTAGGGCATCTTATGAGAAGAATAAAATTATGCTATATGCTAAACTATATCTTGTGCAAGAAAATATGAGCCCCTAATTTTTCAGATTTGAATTTTAAGAGGGTATCTTTAGGGTGTGGTCCCATGGAGGGAATCAGGAACTATTTTTAAGGAGTAGGGGTCTCATGAAGCATGAAAAAGAAGCTAGAAGATTAATTAGAATATTTTCCTATAAATAGAAGCTCCTACTTTTTAGTTTGTAATTTTAAATGGGTGCATTTGGGGCATGTAGGTAGAAATTTCCTCTACTAGCTTAAGAATTTTTCTACCACTTATCAATCATCCGTGTTTTTAAATTCCTACCAATTGATTTTTTGTTACTTTATATTTATATACTTTGTTGAATTGAATATGCAAAATAATAAAATTCTTGAGACCAACAACTTTCATAAATTTTGAAGCTTAAAATTTTAAATTTAAGCTACAAACTTCATGAACCACCTACTTTAAAATATTCTTAAAAAATCTCAATAGCATCCACTTAAAATCTTTTAGAAAGCCCCCTCCATTAGATCACAGCCTTAAAACAATGTTAAACTATTTTTTCTGCTGGCCTCTTAAAATTTTATTGTCCAATATGACTTATCTATAATTTAAAAAAAATTTGTCAATAATTTTTTAGATATAAACCACCAAACTTTTTGAAGCTTAAAATTTTGCACTTACTCATAAGGTGTACTTGTTGGGATATTTTAGAAAACAGCCCCCCTCCTTGCGAGCACTACCTAACAATCTAATCGATTGCAATTAATTACAATTCTTGAAAGGTATTGTTAATGTCATCTCCGAACATATAGACCTACAATTCCTATCATCATTCCGAAAATCATGGCACAGCTTCATCTTTCCGCAGCACAACAAACACTACGACGACTTTCCCCACACATGTTAGACAACCAAATTTATCCCAAGAGACTTCTTTCGAATTCCTGTACTTTACAATACAAAGAAACTCTATTCATTTTGGGCTCTCTATCAAAAAGGTTAGACAGAAACCCAAATGCCATTAAAAATGGCACAGGCCAACATGAATTGGGCATTTCAGAGAATTCAGGTGCTCTTCACAATTGTAGAGGCTCGGTAGAATTGGGTTTTTCAGATAATTCAGGTGTACCCAAGAATGATACCGGCACACATGAATTGGGTGTGGATTACCTTGAAGTGTTGCAGTGCAATGCAGAGCATGGTGATGAAGGGAAGCTCAGTTCCTCTGCAATGGCAATTGCACTGGCAATGCAGAAGATATGCGGGTACTCTGTTGAATTCGTGCAGAAGGTGGAGAAGGTTGTTCCTGCTGGAGTATTTGCCTGTCCCAGTGCGGAGTTCAGGACACTCTGCATTGAACAGCTTTCTCTCTGTGCAAATATTGTCGGGGATGATGCCAATTTTTCAGTCAGTATTATACGTATCTTTGTTTTGCTTAATAAAATTGCAATATTATGGGATTAAACAAATGAATTTTAAAGTCAGAGAAAAATGGTATACGGGACCTATCGTAGTAGATTTATCTGTGCAGATTGGTTTTCATATAGTTTTCTAGTTTTAATGTAAGATATCATCAATGAATTTAGATTGATGTTTACAGGCAAAGTGGTATATAAGTCTTATCAAAGTATGTTTACGTCTTCAAAGATTACTGGGAATATGGATGTCTAGTTTTAAAATAAAATTCTCGACGTCTGTTTGATTGCATTAAATCAAGATTTTAGTCTTGATAGAAGACTTTTGATTTGCTTTAATAAAAAATGGTCCCTTGAATATAAGATCGCTGTTTATAGGGGCGCGTTTTTCTTATTTTTGGTTTCAACATCCTATATACTGGGTTATGACTGCAAATGCCTGTAATACTTGCTAATGTCATCATATAATGGACAATTCAAGATAAAATGTGTACGAGCTTCAGGTTATACTGATTGAAAGCATGTTGCTAGGACATATTTTTTTTTTTGTATTCGCTGGGCTTTAGGCAAGAATACTAAATTCATAAGGCTTTTTTATGGTAAGTCCTTTTTGAGACGCATCACTGGTTTTCTGAGACCTATTAACTGTTTTGTGTGGATCGTCAGGGAGCTCATGCTGTTTTACGTGCCAATCAGGTGGGTTTGGAAATTGAGCCTTGTCCTATTTTAGAATACCTCCTTGATTTTTGAAATCACATTAATGAGTGCGAAATTTATCAAAGTTTTGTGAGTCTCTTTGAACGTTGTCCTAATTTTATGATACTATGTTGTTCCTTGCTATTCAACCGAAGCCTATATTGGTTCTTCTTTCTGAAGTAAACTGTATCTCGAATATGGAAATAAGGACTCCCAAAAATGACACCATAAACAACCAAAGGTATTGCATCTACAATCACCTTATCTCTAAATTCTGGGTTAAGTCTGAATCGAAGCTTACATTGCTTAGTTACTAATTTATCCACTCCTTGCTTCAACTATCTGAAAGTAATATACCTTTTTGCCTTTTCATTTGGATTTTTATGTGGAAGACATTGGTGGTTTCGTTTTCATTAGAAGATCCATCACTTACTATGCACACACCCTTACGAATTGGAGCACTTGACAACCTCTTGTCAATCTGGGAACTGTAATCTATCTCTTTCCGTTTTCTCACATTTGAGACACTCTCGTCAGTCTTTTTCTTCTTCCATGAAGGTGCCAACTCCGGGTGCAACTTCCAACACCTCTCTTCTATAGGTCCATACTTCTTACAATGAGTTCAATGGAACTTACCCTTACTTTTGCCGTTTGTATTAACAGTAGCATTTGCATTCTTCTTGCTTTTCCACTTGCCCTTACCCTTGCCTTTGTCATAACCATGCTGCTGTCCTTTACCCTGCTCTTCTTGAGTGTAGGTTGTGCTCATTTTCTTGGACAAATCTAAGTACTGTGCTTGTGCACATGCTTCATCCATGTCCTGGGATTTGGCAATTAGAACAAGCCTCTTTAGGTGTCTAAATGTCCACTTATGTATTTCATGAACATCTTAAGGTCCATGATGTCCTTTCCCAATTGGACTGCTTTCTTTCTAAACTCACTTGTGTATTCTTGAATCCTTTGGCCTTGTTTTTGTCTGAAGTAATGCTATTGTATCACTCTTTCTCATTAATAGCAAATAGGGTAAAATTAATTCTTGAGCAGCCCTTTGAAATCCTTCCACCTAGAAATTGATGGCACATTATGGACTCGCAAGGAGTGAGCATAGATTTCACAGCAGGGGAGAGCATGTTTGGATATGTTAAATCTAGCAAATGAAACTTGTTTGATGAGGAGACATCGTGTGTTGGCTGAAATGCACCACAATTTGGGACTCCTTTTGGTCAAGCTTCTCTGCTCTTATGTATCCATCAAATGGCTGACTGTCAGTCTTAGCTTCAGCCATGAAGAATCTGCCATTCAAAATCTCTCCTTGCTCTTGCATGGTCTTCTTAGGTTCACTTTTTTCTTCTTGCTTCTTTGATGGAATACCAAGCTTCTTGGTTAAGGCAAGCATAATGCTTTCCAACCAAACTAGAGATATGGGCAACATCTAAATGATGGCTCACCGTCATCCTCATCTTTGTCCATATCTCTTGCTAATGATCTTGCTGTCCTATTCCACTCTCTTATTTTGATCTCACACTCAAAGGGAATAAGTCCTCACTTCCACTTGATCTTGTAGAGGGCATAACCAGTAAAAAGTGCTTTTATATTAGTCATTCTTGCAAGGATATCTAAAACCTTCATTGATACCACTTGATCTGTAAAAAGCTGGAGATACTCTCCTTGCAATCCCTGGTTACAGATACTTACTTGTCAACTTCGCACAACACCTTCAAACATCTTAATTACTAGCTTAAATGCCAATGGTATCAGTCTTGCATATTCAACATTGCATTAACATAAGGAAAACAAGAAAGCACAACCATCTAGTGCAACAAAAAATCATTAAGGTTAGTGAATTACAAGGGCTTACAATGCCCTTTGGACAAATAGAGCATTGACAACCAGTACAACTAGCTTTATCTTGCAAATGGTCTTTGCACCATGGAAAATTTGTTTCACTTCTTGCAACGATCAAAACTTGAACAAGCTAGAAGGTAGAATTGAGAGCCAACCCCTACAGAATGAGTTTCAAAGTGTTCTTGTGCATCCACATGACCATCGCAGTGAAGAAATTTTCAAATCTAGATGATTATGTCCTAGTGCTAAATAAATAACATTGCTTAATCACACATAATAAAATCTTCAAAATTGGAAGCATACACAAATAAATAAACCTTCAAATCTGTTCCCCATTACTTCAAAAAACTTACGAGGTAACCTCCACAATTAATGTTACTCACAGCTGCATGAAATTCATTGTATTCAATTTGTTATAATCTTTTCATGTTGCTCCTATCTTTACACTTTTTTTTTTTTGATACGTAAGGGCAGCAGGTCTGCATTATATCTATCTGTACATAATTTGGCTAAAATCTAATCTTCCAAAAAATAGCTGTACTTACCAAAAGCATCCTTATCTCTTAAAGGATGGGATGGAAGGGAAGTCTGAATCACTAATGCATATCTACACTTTATTAAATTATTTAGCTAAATAAAAGACTTTCACTTTAATCCTTAAAAGTGAAATACAAAATAGAACAATTTGAACCACTTGAACTCTTTCCACACATCACATTGAACCTGTGTGAAAGTTCCTATTTGAGATAAAAATTCAACACTCTCACTTAGTGAGGAAGGAATTCTGCACCAATCCATCAGCTACCTATTGATCTGCTGCTTCTTGAAATCTGGAAGGCTCTACAATGGTACTCATCAATGCTATGTAGTTAGGAAACTTCTTTGGAGGTCTGATCTCCTTGAATGTGCTCCTAGGAGCGTCAACATTCTCTTGAGCATCCCTCAATGTTTGTGTAAACCATTGAGGTCTCCTGATAGAATTGGAAGGGGCCAAAGTCCCTCCCTCCTCACTTGAAGGTTGTCTTGAATTGGAAGTCACTGGTGTCTTTGGAGACTCAGGCCCAACCTTCAGAGTTTTTTTGCTCCTCATCCTCTATCACTAGAAAGATCTCATGAGTCTTTCTGGATGCAAAGCCTTCCTCAAACTTCATATCTGTATTGACTGCTACTTTCCTTCGCTCTCGAATAAAGACGCTGTAGGCCTTTAAATTCTCCCCATAATCCACAAATAAACCATTCTTGTTGGAAGGTTTCAACTTGGCCTTCTTCTCTGTAGGTACATGGATAATTGGACAACCAAAATGTGAAAATGGCTCACCTTTGGCTTCATAGCAGTGAATGCCTCTTTTGGTGTCGTGTCCTCCAAGATCCTATGAGGACACTTGTTCTAGATATACACTGTTGTAAGACATGCGCTTGCCCAAAGAAACATTGATAGGTCTAGGTCATGAATCATGGCTTTAGCAGCCCCTATTATGGATTGATTCTTCTTCTTTGCGACACCATTTTGGTGTGTGCTGTATGAAAATGTAAAACCAAGTTGCAGAATTTTTGAGGGCCGTCCACCCCTCCCAGCAGGCCATCCAACTAGGGTTTCTGATGTTTGGGCTTTGTAATGGTTGCTGCTACTTCTAGTCTATCCTTTGGAGTCTCATTTGGGGGTGCCTTGAATGTCTTATTGACCTGCAAACAGTTTATATTCTTTCTTGGGTGTTGGGAGGACTTCCTAGGGTGGCATGCCATTTCACAGCCTATTGTTTGAAGTCATATCAGACCTGCAACTGTCATTTTCAGACCTGCTGCAGCAACTTTCCAGACCTGATACAGTCCTTTGGGGGTCATTGTATGAGGTATATTTGATGTATGAGGTATATTTGATAATACGTTGTTTGGGGAATATCTTGTTCATGTCTGGAATTCATGTGGGGGTTGCTTACTTCATAACTTATCATATTTGGTAGCCTTTTAGCAGCTGGTTGTACTTGTTCGTATCATTAAATTGAGCTCACTTTGTAACACTGATTTGGTAGTACCATTCAGTCATTTGCTCATCTTTGGTTTTGATGCTAACCCCACTGAACAAGTGGCACCTCTATTTCCTGTTGAATAAGCAGATGATCTCTTTCTAGTTTCATGTAATTCCCGCTGAATAAGCGGATGAACTCTTTTTTGCTTTCATGTTGAATAAGTGGATGTTTCCTTTCATGTTTTGGAGGTTTCATACTTATCCCACTGAACAAGTGGTTTACTTCAGTAGCATTTCATTGTAAGCCTTGCCACTGTATGCTCTCACCTTGCCCACATTGGTATCTGGGTAATCAGAAAGTGGAAGGTAATTGATTCAGTTGATTATTGCTTATCACCCACCCCACTGAACAAGTGGTTGCTTTCAATTATTGCACGCCTTGCCACTGTATGCTCTCACCTTGCCCACCTCGGGATCTGGGTGATCTGAAAGTGGAAGGTAGCTTATTTTAGTTAGTTATCATTGTTAATTTTCTAATGCTAACAAGTGCAAAATTTGAAAAAAATTAAGGGTTGGTTATTATACTAAGGGTCTTGGTAATTGCTTATGATAGTGACGGGGACATTACATTTAGGCAATATCTGGTTTGTGGTCAAAACATACCACAATAGTTTGAAGCTTTTTCTTAGCCAAAAATATTTGAATGACAACAAACAAAAATGTGTAGCCTTCAAGCCTATGAATTTGAAATTGAATATGTCAAATGTAAGAATAATGTAGTAGCCAATGCTCTATTAAGGAAGCCTTATGTTCATTGTTGAAGATTTCTCTTGATTGGAAGGCTAACATAATAGTAGAATATGGAATGGACACATTTGCTACTGATATTCTTGAAGGGAAGATCCAAGATGATATGTATAAGGTAGTAGATGATCTTATTCTATATAAAGACAATTTATCTTACCTTAGGATCAAAGGTAAAGGATAAAGTTTTTAAGGCCGCACATGACACACCACTGGTAGACATCAAGGTTGCTTTAAAAGCTATCAAAAAATTAGGGAGAGATTTTCATGGAAGGGTCTCAAGGAAGTTCTTAGGTACATCAAGGAGTGCCTTGTTAATAGAACAAAATAGAACATGTATTTCTTGTAGGGTTATTACAACCTTACCAATTCCGAACTAGAAATGGGAAAGTATCTCAATGGATTCTAGTATAGGACTCTCTAAGGCACAAGTTAAAGATTGCATGTATGTTGTGGTTGACATGCTTACTAAATATGATTATTCCTTTGCCATATCCATAGAGTTTAAGGCACTTGATATGGCTAATTTATTTTTCAGAGAGGTTTTCTGATTGCATAGGTTGCTTAAAAACATAATAAGTGATAGAGATGGTAGGTTCCTTCGCTTATTTTGGTAAGAATTCTTTCATTTAACAAGAACTGAATTGTGTCCAAGTACCATTTATCACCTAGAGACTGATGGACAAATGGAAATAGTCAACAAATGGATTGAGGTCTATTTAAGAATTATGTAGCAAGGCATTAGATAGCTTGGATAAAATGGTTTTATTTGGGGGAACACTATTACAACATTACATATCATATTTCCATTGGGATGACACCTTTCAAAGCCTTGTATTGGTTATGATGCTTTATCCTTTGTGGATTTGGTCATCATGGATAATAGAAGTAAAGTCAACATATTTTAGAATCACTCAAGGAGAACCTATAGAGAGCACATAATCAGCAAAAATTATATGCAGATTAACATTGAATTAAAAGAACATTTGAAGTAGGAGATATGGTCTTCTTGAGGCTACGACCTTATAGACAATTTTCTTTAAAGAAGAGTGGAGCAGAGAAGTTAAAACCAAAATTCTATGGTCCTTATAGAATGAAGCGAAAAATTGGGGAGGAGGCATATGAACTATAATTGTTAGAAAATAGTAAAATCCGTAATGTATTTCATGTTTCTTTTTTAAAAAAGGCATTAGGAAGTCAAGTTATTCTTTTAGTAGAGCTACTGCCATCAGATGATGAAGGGAAGCTGATTTTGATTCTCGAGGTTATTATAAATTTAAGAGAAAAAAGGCTAAGGAACAAGACAACGATAGAATATTTGGTTCGATGGAAAGATCTTCTTTAAGAAGATGTTACCTTAGAAGGTGTGGAAATTCTGTAGCATCCTAATTTGCAATTTCTTGAGAACAACAATCTCGGGAAGGGTAGATTGTAATGTCCTCCCTCCAATTCAAACCTTGACTATACAAAAAACATACAAGCCACTATAAATAACAGCCACGTCTGTGGGCTGTGAGCATGATTGGGTGTAGAAGTATTTGCTATAAAAATGGCATAGATGTATTCTCTAGGGAAGTGCAATTACCAAGCTTAAGGAAGAGTTAAATGATATTAAAATGAAGTTATAATTAAAGTTTTTATTTAACAATAATAATCAAAGGACATTTGAAGAGGCACGTCTATTGAAGAAAATGACTTATTTAAGATAGACCAAGCAAGGAAGAGGAGGCATCATTGAGAAAATTAATTATTTTCCGATTTCTACTCCTTGTGGAGCATGGAACTATGGTTCAATTAACTTGAGGATGAAAACCCTCTAGGTCTGGAATTGGAGGACAACAACCCACATGGAGATCACCATTGTGGAAGTTTGATAAATTTCAGTTTGAATTAAAATGTCCTTTCAACCAGTAGCTGGTTGTGGCATTGTAAGGGTGAGTTTCAGACATTTTTAAGCAGTCCAAAGATAGAAAAAGACATTTTCACCAAGTAATAGATAGCTGCAAAATAGCAACCACTATAGGGGGTTAATTTGGTCTTCCAGAACTATATTCTAAACATTATATGTGATTAGAGATTGAACTATTAAATTGCAATTTTTGGGTTGATTTTATATTTATGTTAATTGTGCAAACTATTATAATTGTGAGCTAGGGTTCGTTCTATTAAATTTAATTTTTTATGAGATATTACATTTTTCCATAATGATTAAGGGAAATTCTTATAGGATTTAAACACACTCAAGGTTTTGACTTTTTGGTGTATACACACCCCTCTCTGAAATTAAGTATGAGTAAATTTAGTAGTTTTGACTGTTGATAAAGAAGGGGATGGAAATCTCATGAATTCAAACTTGATGTGCCACTTAAACTACTTATAACATGTTCCTTCTGTACTGCTAAGTTCTGGAAAAGAGTTGTTTCAACTTCAGGCTTTCATTATAAATTGACAGTATGTATTTTAGTAATTTTGTTTTCAACTCTTGTTTTTTACCATTCACTTTGTTAAAATTGGGCATCTTCCAGCCAGAATGATCTGTTTAGCAAGGAAAACTTTTTGCTGATTTCTCTATTTTTCTTCTTTGTACCATCAAGTTTTATTTTAACTATTCTAATGTGGAAAATATGTATTCTGGGGAACAGTTTCTGTTGCTACCAACAGATTCCATATAAATAAATGGCCTGGGTTTTTATATTGCTCCAATCTAAACCAATCAGAAAATTTACCTCAAAGTTTTGCAGATCTATCTCCGACCAGCTGGAAGCTATGTAACAGACCAATTAGAGCTAAAGCAAGCTGCCATCTTTCCTGGCCAAGAATTAGCAAAGCAAGATGATATGCTGGTCTTAACTGGAATATTCAGTTCACAAGTAAGCTTACGCTCTGCTGAAGCAGCAGTTGCAGAACAACAAGTGGGTGTCTATCTTATCCTGACTAACTGATCTTGGTTTTTGATGTCGAGTTTTCTCTAATTAAAAAAATAATCTTGAATATTTTATTGAAATTTATTGGTTGATCTCTGATAATGCAGGTTGAGGAGATTCCAGAATGTAATGCACTAGTTTTACCAATGGTTAAAGATCTGTTTTTGGTTGGATTTCTTGTGGCAGAATGCCAAATGGTGAAGCCTGGAAGCATTTGCATGCCTGATAATGAATGTGAGCAGCCATCATCTGATTCAGCAATAAAAACAGTGAAAATAGAGCCTTTCCAGAAAGGCACACATAATACATTATCCTCTTCATTCAGTGCAAAACAGAAGGCAGCAGTCACCAAAATTTCACGCTCATTAGCTATGGCCTATGTTATGGATCAGGTAGTATTAGATATCAGTTAAAGGATGGTTTCTCATAATAAATTTGATCTTCATCTGAGAATGTATATCTGTACCGTGTTACCATTTCAGGTAAAATTTTCATATGTCTTGACTGGAAATTAATAGAGAAACTCCACATCATGACTGCACCATGTATACCGTGTATTGAATCATTTACTTTTTTATAAAATTGGTATAACCTTGTGAGCTAAGGAATTCCTAAAATCATGGATTTGATTCTGTGATTTCGAAACTAATAAAGCCTTGAAACAGGCACAAAGTAGGGAAGTCAACCAAATTTTTTATACAGTCAATGCCTCGTGCTCAAGATAATTGCAAAAGTAAAATTCCTTTCATAGACTCACCCACAAGGGGAGAATACCCATGAAAACATCATTCGTAGACTTTAGAATACAATTTACCATCCTCTTACAATTTATTGTGCCTAGACTTGGCAATTACCTTTATAAGTTCAAGCATCATACAAGTATAGATTGTGTTTTGATATAGTAGTACTAGAATTGACTTGGGAAGAAAGGGATTGTCATATGTGCAAATTTTGATGTGATCAAGATGAAATATATGAGACTGCAGAAAATGTGTGCTTGACAAGTTTGTATTGATAGTGCTCCCTTTGGGTGTGTCCCCTCCAAAAAAAAGACGTGTTTTTGAAACAAGGATGTAGAGGAGACATCCCCTCAACCTTCCTCTCAATCGTCACCACTAGGGGGGAAACATTTCTAGGATGTTCCCCTCATACAAGGAGCATTTACGTTAATCTGTTAGGTATATTGAGGGGATGCCAAAATGGTGTGGGCCCTGGGAACTTTGTAAAGTCCCTTGATTATCTTGGAAACTTTGGGACATCCCCATGCCTTGGGCATGAACAAAGTCAATTTAGAAAAAAAAGATATTTTTTTTGAAAATCTAATTCACTAATCTTAACCCAAAATGTTTATGGGCCCCACCCATGCTCTCAACCCTCAAGAAAACTTTAAATATACATGCAAATCCCCAAGCGAAATCGCCATCAAGACTTTGTCAATGCATTGAGCAAGAGCAAGAGGAAAAGGAAGACTTAAATCATCTTCATCCATCAACCATTTGAAGCATTCATCAAGCCTTCAAGTTAAGACTTCACAAATTTTTAAATTCCTACTTTGTTTTTGGCATTTATATTTTCATTGCTAAATTTGAAATCAATATGATTTTTATTTTGCTTTCAATTTATATATTCAATATATTGTTTATATATGCAAATTGCAAATTATTTGTAGGGTTTAGAAATCAGTAAATGTTGTTTATAGGGTTGGTTAACTGTTGTTTTTACTATTTAGTGTTTTATAAGAATAGTTTCTATTTAGTATTTTAAATTTTAAATTTACTTATTAAATTATTTTAAAATGTTTATGTGTAAGTTTGCACAATGCTATAGGAGATTAGTATATATAGTAGAACTTTTCCTTGCATGATGGGAACTACTGCTAATCCTATTTAGGGCAGTGAATATGTAGTTTCAACTTTCAACGGGCATATTTTTGGAAAGGACTCCCCTATAGAGCCTTATGTGGATGCTTTTGCTTTATTGGATTGTTTTTTTAATAAGCATCTTGTTCCATATCGGAGCTTTTGTTCTTGCCTGCGCCCGCTATGCTCGGAAAGGGGCAAAATCTTTTTTGGAGGTGGCTGTTGAAGGAGTTTAATTGCAGCCCCACTGTGAGAAGGAAAGGAAAAATAGCATGGAGCAACATGGAGGAAGTTTTGGTGCTGGCTGCCTAGTTAAATAGGCTGAGAAGATCCCCTGCTGGGGTTTGGTAAATAAGTGAAGGAAGAAGTAGAGTACTATGCAGAGATGACGCTGATCTACAGATTCTCTATTTTTCGGGCTAGTTTACTAGATCTGCATATCTGCATAGAAGGGTATCAAACACTTGGCATTTTCTTAAATAATTTATAGTTATTTATCCCTGTTCTCAAGGTTTTTAATTATCATCTACGATTCAGAAATATATAGAGTGAATATACTTGCTAAGGGGCCATGTTCACGGGAGAATGTTGCTCTTTGTATAAAACCATAAAATCCGGGCTTTAACCTCCTTGATGGAAATTTTAAGATTTTCCTAGTCTGGGTTAAATTATCGAATTTGCTGCTGCACTTCTGGCTTACCCCTTATTTGGAGGCTATGGACAACTCTTTGTGTAAATTTATTTATATATCTGTTGAAACCCATCTGAGATCTCGAACTGCTTATGCCTATATTTTGGTTCATATGGATGTATCTTTGAGTTTACCGGATATGGCTGAAAGTAGGCAATTCCTTATGGAAGTAGATGTTGGATAATGAGAAGCAAGCGTTTAGATGTTGGAATTGCCATGGGGTTGGGCACTTGTCAGGGTTATGACTAGAAAAAAAGAAGAAAAGCTAGGATAATGTTGTTAGGATGTATCCTTGCAATATCAGCTGGTTAGCATCTCTTTGGCTGGTTCTTCTTCTAGCATGAAGAAAAACATCAATGAAAAGAGGGAGAAAAAGAATTGTAGGAAGATTTGTTGAAAAAGTTAATGTAATGGCTAAGGAGGTGGTGATGTGGGCAGATGAGTACGAGGTTTTGAAGTGGAGGAGATTTAGAATGAAATATCTTTGAGGGGTAATTCTAAGTTTTGCCTGGATGTACAGCAGAAAGATGATCGGATGTACTCAATAGCCTCCTTGGTAAAGGAGGATGAATGTTTAGATAAAATTAAGGACTTTGAGGTTATTGATCATATATCTTATGAAGAGGATTTTCTCTTGGATGAAGGAATAGAAGGAGAAGATGAGGAGGATATGGATATGGCTTCTTCTAAGTTTGAGGGATGGACAATAGTAACTAACCAAAAAGAAAAGTGTAAGAATTTTTTTAATTCCCATACATCTTAAGGTCTTAGGTAAAAAGAAAAGAGGTTTGTGGCAAGTTGAATTTGAGATTACTTTCAAGGGTGGGGCCCAAATAGAATCTTGACTAATTCAATGATCTTTTTTCACAGATGATATAGCTGATTATTTGATATTCATTTGACTTTTGTGTATCCTCTATTTTTGTGCCTCGTACGATTTGAAGTAAGAAAAACAAAAGTAAATGAAAATTTAGAATTCCTCATTTTAGTTTTAATTTATCTAAGTATAAATGTTAAATTTTAATGATTTTTAATATAGTCAAAGTAGGATTTCATCCTTTGTGTATAATCTATTGTATTTTGTGTGATTAGAAGGAAGAAAACAAAAGCAAAATCCTTATTTGATGAAGGTTGATGAACAAGGATTCCAACTATGTATCCTTTGCTTTTGCTCTTTGTGTGACCTAGATTAAGAAAGACAATAGGAAAATCCTTGTGTCTTAAGCCCTTGCATTATGTATATGCACTAAATTTTAAATTTAAAATCATACATTTTATCCCTTGTAGTGTCAGTATGAGTGCATGTGTGACAATTGTAGGGTTGAGAATCCAAACATTGCAGTTGAATATGAGAATTGCAGTATAGATGTTGGGAGGGGAGGTTGAAGTAATTAGTTCTATTAAGACTACTCATTTCAATTACCCTTCCACATTGTTGGAAAAATTCTTTAAGGGCCCCTTTGATAAGAAGCCACCTTTAAAATAATCTGCTACCAAAATACAAGTAAATAAATCTAGTACATTGGGGGTTTTATGCTATGACAATGCCATTTTTGTGGCCTTGATTTCCAAGGCAACATTGCTAGAGGTTATGTGAATCTTCACATTCTTGGCAAAGGCGTCAGGGTATGTGACTAGTTATTGCGTAAACATAGGGCAAAGATACGTAGATTGTTTGGTATTGCTGGAAACCATGACACACCATGTGCTACTATGCTAGTGAGGGCTACTAGCACTTCCCAAGAGCCACAAGTTCCTATTTCCCAGTCTAGTGTAATGGAGCCTAAGGAGAAACGTAAGTTGATAAGTTTTCCAAACTTGGTGGTAGAGATGTTTAATGTTTAGATGAGAAATGAGGTAGATAATTTCATTGGCCTTACTATAAGGAGATTGTGGCTAAGATTACAAGAGCAAGGCCTTCATATGGGCCACTAGAGGAGATGAAATCAAGGATTACAATCTTGGATAAGAACTATTCCAAGATTAACATTCTTATGGAGAAAATGAAACCATTTATGGTCACAAGTGGATGCAACATTGTCATAGATGGGTGGATGGATAGTAGGCATCACCCACTCATCAATACAAGGGTGTCATATATAGAGAGCTCTTATTACCTTAGGGTTGTTGATTGTTTAGGGCTTTGCAAGGATGCCAAGTATTAGTTTCACATCTTAGAGATGCTAATGAGGAGGTTGGCCTTGAGAATACGGTGTAGGTCATGATAGATACAACCTATGTGTGTAGGGCAACAAGAAGGTTGAGGCTACCAACAAACATACATATTGGAGTCCTTGTGTGCATGCCATGAACAATGCACTTAAGGACATGGGAAAAATAGACTAGATAATTTAGGTGGTTCTTGATGCAAGAAACATGTAGATGTTAATTTGCAACCACCACACATTTGGATCTTCTCCAATAAGGAATGTTTTAAACCTATAAAGACTAGATATTTATTTTATACCATTTCTCTTTGGGAGCATGCTTGAGTTACAAGAGAGGCATTGCAACTACTTGTCATGACACAAGAGTTGGAATCTAGTGGCTCAATCTCCAAGTCAAAGTAGGGGAAGAGGGTGAAGGAAGTGGTGAAGTGCAATAGTTTTTTGGGCTGATGCCACATACATTGTCTCAATCATATCTCCAATTTTCATCGTCATCATTTATGGGGATGCTAATGCTCTAAACCCTAGAGAGGTGTATGAGTGCATTGACAACATGTTGGCCAATGAAGGCCATCATTAAGTGAATCCACCTTGCTTTGCAGTTCTAAATGAACACATTCACCCTATCATTCAGTTAAGGTGGCAGAAGCTTAATAGTTCCTTGCATATGGCTACCTATACATTGAATCTGAACTGGTAGGTGCAAAGGCTAGGAAAAGTTTCCGTTGTGGTGGATGTTGAGGTGAAGGTAGGGTTTATGAAGACAATTTATAAGATGTAGCGTATTGAGAATACCATCACCTCATTCATATCAAGTGGACCAAATTTGCCACAATTAGGAGAAATCTGAGAGAGGCAAAGTTGGATAAGGAGACTTGGCATAGGACTATACATGGGCCTCATTCCTTGACAAGTTCACTAGCCATTCCCCTTTTGTCCTAGGTTCTAGTTCTTCTACTACTAAGAGGAACTAGTTTACATACAAATTCATCCACTCAATCAAGAGGAACAAACTTAAATCTAGGAGGGCAAAGAAGCTTGTAGTTGTACACAATACTTTGTTTTTAATTGATGGCAATACACATACAAGGAGATTCCAACAACATGATGGGATGTACAACTAGAGGAGCCAACACATGTTGATGATGATGCAGTACAAACATGGTGGGTTGGTGTTTGTTTAGAGAAGATTGAGCTAGATGGTCTAGCAGTTATAGTGTTGAGGAGTTTTCCATGACTGTTGAGGATGATGATTAGAGGCATTGGAAAATTGTATTTCAATTTTGATTGTAAATTGCAATCATCATATTGACATTTTGAATACAATAATATATTGATATTCAACATTTTCATTATTCAATGCATTGTGTTTACTATTTAATATTTAGTAGTTTATAATTTCAATTGTATATTTGTTGTATGGCAGTCCCAAGTATATGATGTAATTTTGTATCTCTGATGTAATTATGATGAAGCAGTGTAAAAGCCCGTAAATTGATGTAAACTGGGAAAGAAAATGCCTGAATACCATACTATTGATATGCAATAACACACTTGATATGTAAGCCTCTTTTTGTTGTTTCCACTATATCTAATATAAAAAAAATTGTATTCCTTATATGTTTTTTTATAACTAAATTTTCAGGTACTATATTATATTTGCATTTTCTTCCTATCACCATCTCCAAATTTAGGTCATTAGTCCCCTTATCCCCCTATTCTGAGACTTTGTGGTACTATGGTCTTCATTAGCTCAAGCAACAACAAAAAATGCTTTAGTGAAGAAGATGATGCATCTAAGTGAACATCCCTTTTGATTACTTACCTTGGTAGGAAGTGATTATCTTCCATCTAGCAATTTGTGTCAGGAAAAATCCTTAGCACGGAAGGCTTCCATGGGTAACAATGGATGGATTTTACTTAGAAAATGTTATTCTTTTTAGACAAAAAACCAGTGTTCCATGGAGTTTCCTGATGGGGACACGTCCCCTATCAGGGATGGGGGGACAAAAGGTCTAAGTTTGGGGACAGCGGCGGGGGGTGGTGGTGCTGATATACATATGGTACTTGAATAACTAGTTATAAAAAGATGTTTAAGAATAACATTTCAAATTAAACTTTGGAAAATTAGTAAAATAGCAAAATTGCAAATACTTGAATACTATTACTAAAAGTAAATAAAATATTAAAATTTGACAAATGAAATTGTCGAATTTGAGATTTCTATTATATCGAAAATATGACATGTCACATCATAATATCATATCATAAAGATGATTACAATGAGTCGCATGATACATTGATATCAAAATAAATAAAAAATGCAAAAAAGTAGTGAAGGGAGGCCTCTAATCATCCCCAAACTCCTCATCACTCGAACTACTGGAATCCTCGTGGTTAAGCTTTTCCAAACTAACACCAACCAGCCCTGCATCTGAAGCCGAAACTGAAGCATCCTCATCAATTTGTCCTGGCTCCTCTGGCTCTACATCCCATTGTGCTGCTGGAATCTCTTTGTACACAAGTGTTTTGCGTTCAATGAGACGCAAAGCACTATGTACAGCCACAAGATTCTTTGCTCTCCTAGAGGTAAGTCTGTTCCTCTTAAGAGAGTGGATGAAGCTATATGTAGACCAATTCCTCTTAGCAGCTAAAGAACTAGAAACTTGAGATAACAATCGGATGGCTAGAGTGGTAGTCAAAGATCCCAATCCATGGCAAGTCCACCACAAAATTGGGTCCTCCTACGCCATAGTTACCATATCCATCTTGGCCGCATTTGAATAACCCTTAAGAGTGGAAAATTTGGTCCACTTAGTGCGAATCGTGCTGGCATCTACAACATCATACATCCTCTCAATGCACCTGAGGAACCCTGCCTTCACCTTCACATCCTGTATCAATGTCACTCTACTAGGCCTAGTCAAGTACCACTTAGGATTCAATGCATAGGCTGCCATGTGCAAGGGAGTGTTGAGCTTTTCCCATCTCCTGTGAATGATTGGTTGAATGTGCTTGTAGTAGAATGCCAATGTGGGGTCCCTCTCTCGCACAACAATCCTCATTTGATCAAGCATAAAATCGATGCACTCATACACCTCTCCAAGGTTAGGTGCATTCACATCCCCCATACCTGATAACCTAGAAAACTAGTTTAATGATGGTGACAATATATTTTGCATCACCCCAGAACACATCACTCTTCACCATATCCTTCGATCTCCTCCCTTGCTTTGTCTTAGACTCGACCCACCTATTCTAATTTGCTATCATAACCATGAGTTGCAATACCTCTTGCAACTCAATCATTCTCTCCAAGAGAATGAAATAGGAAGCATATCTTGTATCAGTAGGTTTCAAGAACTCCTTAGCGAAGGTCTTGGAGAGTGCATGTGATGTGTGGTGGTTGCAAATAAACATCTGCACATCTCTTGCATCATTTACCACTGCTCTAATCCAACCAATCTTCCCCATGTCCTTGAGTGCATTGTTCATGGCATGCACACATGGAGTCCACCAAATATGCCTATAAGCTGCCTCAACAAGTCTCCCCGCAACTTTGCACACATGTGTTGCATCTGCCACTGCTTGGACCACATTCTGTGGCCCAACCTCCTCAATAGCCTCCTTGAGGACCTTAAATTGAAAATCAGCATCTTTGCGATGCCCTGAACAATCAACTACCTTAAGAAAATATGGGCCCTTAGTACATGTAACCATGATATTGAGTGGACGATGGCCAATGTCCATCCACCCATCCATGACTATGCTGCATCCTGTCTTAACCCAACACTCCTTTATCTTCTCCATCAACAAATTGATCTTGGAATAGTTATTATCCAAGATCGTGGTCCTCAATTTCGTCTCACCTGGTGGCACATATGATGGTCCTCCCTTTGCCACAATCAATATCATTTCCTTATAATAAGGAGATCGGGCAACATGAAATGGGATGCCATTGGAAAAGAACTTGCCAATGGCGTCATCTATGTCATCCTTGAGCTGCACATTAAACAAATATGCTATGGGGTTACTTTGAGTTTGACTTTGCAATTTTTGTTTCACCCTCCCCTCTCCTACATAGGCATTGGAAGAAGAACCTAGTGTCCCTCCTACTCTCGTCTGCAAAGTATGGCTGGAACTCTGTGGCTAGCTATGCAAAAGATGTGTCCTATGAAGCAAAGTAGTATGCATAGGTGTAGTTGGAGTATCATCAGGAACACCCCATAACTTATTTATTTCAATTTTGTATTTGATGTTTTCCGGTTTTGCCAAAAAAAGAACATATATCCACACCTTTTCCTCTAATGAAAAGGTGTGCATTAACTCTAGTGATGCTCCCAAACCACTCTAGACCACAAAAGTTGCACTTCCACCTCCTTGTGCCACCAAACGTTGCCCCTTGCCTATTTAGTAATTTTGTTGCAAATTGTTTGAGAGGGGATTTGCGATCAAAAGGACCCTTAACATACTCTGCTAGTACTGTAGAAGGGCACTCTAAAGTACTTGCTTCACTTGCCATGGAACTAGTTTGGGCTTCAAGCTCAGCCCCATGGTCACTCCCCTCAGCCTTAGGAGCATATTCACTATTAGGATCACTATGAGAATGGACCTCATCCTCGCTCATGTCATGAGAGCTCATTGTGACACTGCAATAAACAAATAAATTCTATAAGTTCCTAGTTTCAGCCTAGTTTAACCAATTTGAAAATAAAATTTGATGTTGAATCTTGATGGAAAGATGAAAAAAAACAATGAGCCTTGAAATGAAAATATGAATATGCATTTGCAGCCATGCCTATGAAATTATGATTAAATTTTTAATCATAATTTCATAGACATGGCTGCAAATGCATATTCATGTGTTCATTTCAATGCCCATTGTAAGATTCAACATCAAACTACATTTTCAAAATGAATCTAAAAACTTAGAAAAAAAAAAAGAAAAAAATTGAAAAACTTCAAAAACAGTCATAAAAACCCACCTTGTGCTTGAAAAATCCTTCAAAGTTGGTGTAGAATGCTCCTCCTCTTCTTCTTTCTCCTTCTCACCCCTCTTGCACTTGCAACACCTTTAACTCACTCTTTCACTCACTCTTCTCACTGGTTTTCCTCTTCTTCACCTAGCTGTTGCAAAACATCAAATGGCATATGTGAGCAAAAAAATGAAGAATGAGAGTGTTTTGTTTAACTTAGAGTCTTTTAGAGGTGTCCCACAAGCCTTTAGGGTTTGGCCCAAGGCTCAGATTTTAAGAAAAGTCAAGATTTTTTTTTAAAAATTGCTTTTTGTCATGTCCTAGTGTGGGGGACTCTTGGGCGTCTCCAAGACGCTCGAGGGATGGCTAGAAGTCCTTGAGATATCTCAGAGATGACCAGGAGTCCCCGCCGTTTCCTCGGAGTCTCCCAAGTCTCGGTGGCGGTGGGGGGACAACGGTGGGACGTTTCTCAGCCGTCCCCAAGTCTCCGAAAT